>PVKN010009283.1:0-23971 GCA_004027915.1 Capromys pilorides
CCTCTCTACTGCTACCCCTTCTTTCTTTCCTTTCTTCCATCATTTCTTTCCCTAATCATACTATCTCCCCTGCTTCCCTCACTCACTCCATCTCTATCCCATTTCTTCTTTCTGTCATTCTTCTGGTCATACTAATTACACTGGAGAATTTTGAAAGTCTGCTTTTATAATTGTTTCTTTTCTTTTTATTTTAGAGAAATACAAAATAGTAAAATAAAAACCAGACAGTTAGAAAGGATTCACAATTTCACTAAATGAAATAATAGTAAGTCAATAATGGCTGTTGTATCACATAATGTCATATTCAAAAATATTTACTTAGATTACCAGCTATAAACATGCAAAATTGGTTTAAAATATCATAAGAAATTGAAAAGGAAAAGAAAAAAATAGGCATTAACTGCTCCTTTCAATAGACCAGCAGTTGATGGGCATTTGGGTTGTTCCCAAGATTTAGCTATGACAAATTGTGATATTTTAAATATGGGTGCACATGAGGACCAGCCAGATAGCTCAGCAGACTAAAGCTCCTGCTTCAGCAGAGTGCAGCGCCTGGGTTTGATCCCAGGCATGCTGTGCTGGCCTGCCTCCAGGGCACCCTGACATAGCAATTGAGACTGGGCATGGTGGAGCACCCTTGTGATCCCAATGCTTGGGATGCTGAAAATCAGAGAATCACTATGAGTCTCAACTGCAAAGTAAGAAGCTGCATAATCTGTATACCCTGTCCTAAATTCATAATAAAGAAATAAACAAGCAAACAAACAAATAAATAAACAAATAAGCACATTTGTCACTGTGGTATGATGTTTTTAGTTCAACTGGAAAAATACCAAGAAGGGAACTGGCTGAGTTGAACAGGATTTCTAACCCTAGTCGTTTGATTTCCATAGTGTTTGTATGAGTCCGTACTCCACTAACAGTGGAGAAGGACTCCTTTTCTCAACACAGCCCTTCCAGCATTTGTTACTGGTTGACTAGTCTTTTGATATTATAAGGAGTTTCACAAATTTCACTGTGCACTTTCAGATAGTTACCGCTTGTTGGATGATTTGTCACAGAAAGAAGCCTTGCATGGGATGCTTAGAACAATGAGTGGGGTTCAAAGTGTGGGGACCAGTCATGGCAAAGTAAGATGTGAGGGGACACTTCCATCAGAGATGTACCTAAGGCTCTGCAGTGCTTTGACTCAGGTAGAAATCCTGCTTTCCCAAACACCTCGTCCTCTCCACTATGCTCACATTGCCTATACACATTAGCATCTAAAATGTAACATGAGAATGCAATGAATTATTGCTTGAGGAAGATGTGAAGGGGCAGGTGCTAGCTAGAGAGCAGCATTCATAGCATGAAGTTGGAGGGCACACAGGAGGGTCTACAGGTAGGTGAGTGTTAAAACATGAGTGTTTTATCTGGAAAGATGAACTTTTATGATGCACAGGATGGAAGAGACTTAGAGTGACAATCAAGATACTGAATGCCTGAGTTTGGATTTGGAATGTGCCCACAAACCCACATGAGGGAGGCATGCTCCCCAGCCTAGTGCGTTGGCCAATATAGACAGTAAGCCCTTTGAGAGATGGGGCCCATGAAGGGAAGTTGGGTCCCCACTCGTGTACTCTTAGGGGAACACTGGGACTCCTCAGCTTCCAGGCAGTTATAAGATGAGCTATTTTCTCTGCCATGTGTGCCCACCATGGTGTGCTGCTGCATCACAACCACAACGCAGTGGAACAAATAATGAGGAACTCTAACTTCTGAAACCATGGGCTCAAGCAAACCTTTCTTCTTTAATTGAATTGCCTCAAGACATTTGTTACAGTATTGTAAAACTGAGATGCAGAGGTAGAAAGACAAAGATATTGAATGATAGATAGAGTGACAGATTGACAGATAGGATAAATAGCACTCTAGACACATGCATCTTTAAGTTTATGTATCTGCTGATTGCTTTAATAAATCACTTTGTGAAACAGAATCTCAACTTAAATAATTGAGATTTCCTTAGGATCAATAACTTAAATATTAATTGTAGGCAAAGATCCCTACGTAACCCTAATCTCCCACCCTACCCCTTCGCAGAGTTTTAATATGTAGTCATCTTCTATTTTAGACACTTATTGCACTCTTTCTGAGAAACAGGAGATCTCTTGATCACAGCTTTGCATATTTCTCCCTCCCAGTGTTTGGTCATATTCTTCTACCTAAGCCCTTCATTACAGTTGGCCTGACCTCTCACCTTTCCTCAAATATACCTGGGCTTTGCTATTTTTCTTTTGTTTTTCAAAGGGAATCTGCCTGGAATGCTCAACTAATTGCCATATTTTAAAATAAACTCCAAGAGTTATTCCCTTCACACACAAAAAAAAAAGTTCTTGAACTTGTGGGCTAGAAATAATTATTCACTTGACTTGTGTGCACTTCTTCACCATGTCTCCTCTTAGAGGTCAGAAACGCTTTTCGAATTTTTCACCTTTAATGATTTTAGCCCTTTCCGTCTAGACACATAATGTGTTTAAAACAAATAAAGGATATCAAAGAGAGCTCCTTCTTAAAGAAAACTTATGAAAAATAGACACTGCCCACAGGTTACTCTGTTGATTCTCACTAGCCTCACAGAAACGTAAGGGGAAGTGTTGCTTAAGAGAATGAAAGGTCGAATGAGCAAAACAGACACATGCTAGAGTAATACATTTCCTTGCATGGTCATTTGCCACAACTTTAATTTAACTGACAATTTTACATGAGATGTTGTTGTTTCAATCATCATAGGAAGATCACTGGATCCTTTTACTTCATGTTCTCTTTAATTTTATCTTCTATTTTACTTCTTCTTTCATAAGAAATACAATGACAAGCTATTTCTACTTAGAATCATGAAAGCATAGACAGGTAGTAGTCCAAAATTTGTAGGAATGGGTAGATATTTGGAAGACAATCTGCACAAAACCCGCCACAAAACCTGTAACACTATCTAAAGTCTCTGTTTTGCTATCTTGGGAACTGTTTTCCAAATTCTATGTTTCTATCAGGCTCTCAGGTTTCAGATAAAAGCACTCAGTGTTGCTATTGTTACAGACCAAAAGAATTCTTACACAGTCATTTTTGTTGTAAGAACAAAATCAGGTCTCCTTCCTTTCTCGAACAGTTGGGGATTCTGAGTAGTTTACAGAGCAATAAATTTTGATCTCTATTGTATGGAGGAAACTAGAAGACTCTTCATTTCAGAGCACAGAGCCAGTTACGCTGGCCCCTCCACTCACTCTGAGGTCAAACCAGTTTTGCAGAAGTCATATTCTATTGTAGAAGTAACACAGTTGCCATAATCTATAGGTTATCTGTGTTGTCACGCTCATTTTCCCCAACAATGAAATTATGTGGTCATCAGACAGTGTCTGTGAGTCCCCCAAACTATCACTTGGAGAAATCACTAGATAAGTGAAGTAAGGTTAAGTACTATGTGATGATATAATATTATTACATAATAATATTATCACATAGCTTATAAAATATTATGTGACCTAGACAGTAGTGCTTCTTTGTGCCATAGAGGTAAATAATATGTGGTCTGTTAGGAGATATGAAGTAGTAAGAATCAATTTCTATGTTGTCTAAGCCAACTTCTGAGAAATCTGATCTTATAAGATTTAAGCAAGGGTGTTGGTAGTATCTTCTGGGAGAAGCCCTCTTAACCCTGATAAACCAATTTTAATTTATCCCACATTCAATAATAAGGTACTTTAATTAATGGTGAATTAACTGAAAAAAAAGAATCAATTTTACTATAAACATTGCTGTTGACCTTCAAGGAAGCATTTTGATTTGAACAATTAAAAAGGCACATCTGAAATTAAACAGGCATAAAAGGTGATAACATTCAAGAATGATTATGAGATTTGTTTCAGTATCAAAATATTAAGCCAGCAAAATATAATCCCTGACAATAATAACCACAACAGGACATTAGAAAATGTGGGTAGCTTCTCAGAAGTAAGAAAGAGAAATTTTTTCTTAGGTAGTGGAAGAATCTGTGATAATTGATTACAAACAATAAAATACAGTATATAATATGTTATAGTAAAATTCAGTGTGCTTCATAACATATTAAAGTCATTTGACATTGAAAAAGTAAATTACTAACATTCAACAAAACCATGACATTCCATTTTAAAAGTTATAAAAAGTGGCATCTTGCATGTATATGTTATTTTGTACATTATATACAGTTAAACTGTTACACATTTATTCCAAAATCTTCTTTAACACAAATGGAAATAACACTATTAAATAGATGCCTTAGTGTTATCTGGGAGCATATGTTCCATTAGGTAGATTTTTTCCTTTACTAACTACTCAGCAAAACACGCCTAATAGCAGAAAGAAAAACAATAAAACACATCTACTGTATTTGAGATTTTACAGAGAGGCATTTTCTCAATATGTTAAGTAAATTAACTCATTTAACTCAGGGGAATTGCTTACAATACATTTTTAACTTTTAATTTTATCATACAAGCATTCTAGTTCTGATTTATTATTCTACATGCTTAGCAATGTAAATCCTAAGCTAAAGTCCTTAAAGTTATTAACAATTTCTTCTGTCTGTCCATTCAACAGCCACTGATTATTTGTCTACAGGTTTTCTTTGGAATAGTTATGCATTCATTTAGAAGAAGGAAGCAAAGAGAAACAACATTTCATGTGCCCACATGCGCTGCGCACTGTTGGTGGACATATGATTCTATGAGTCCATGAGAGGGGTAGGGGGTGCATAGGCACAGAGATCAGTTCTAGAACTGTCTAGTAAATGCTGTGGCAGAGGCATAGGCAATGGACTACCAAAGCCCAACTGATGGAACTGGTGAACTCATTGGGGGGGAAAGGAAATGTTTCCCCAGGGAGGACCAGCAAGCTCTGAAATGAAGAGCTGAGGAAGGACATCCCAGGATATAGGACGACACATACAGAGACCTGACACTGTGGGAATTGGGAGCACTGTGTGGCTCCTGGGCAGACCAGAAGCCAAGGGGGAAAGGAGGTGGCTCAGGAGTTGCTTCAATAAAGCAGTGGAAACCAGCCTTGATTTTATAGGTCATTTCACTTTGCATTTATACAGAAGATGCTAGAGTACCCTCTATTTCATTAGCATTAGATTTAATCATTTAAATATAACATAGAAATTAGATGTTTAATTTTAAAAACATAATTAATTAGAGCAATGTATTAAATGATAATATTTAGCATCTATTAATGAGGCTATAATTACATGCGCTATTTAAAAACTTAGTGCAATACTAATATTTTCTCATGAAATGAAGTAAAGAAGACTAGCTACAACAAAACCCTCAACAACTTGATTGAAGTCAAATCGCAATCCACATTTCTGATAAACACTCAAGTTTAGGAACTTTCTTTAAAATTTTCTGGACCAGCCAAATAGCTCAGCAGAATAAAGCACCTGCAAGCAGGCACAGGGATTGGGTATTCAATCCCCAGGCCTGCTGTGTAGGCCCACCTCTGGAACGCACTGAGCCTGCAATTAAGACTGGGCGTCATGGCGTGCACCTGTAATCCCAGCTCTTGGGAGGCTGTAAACAGGCAGATAACTATGTGTCTGATCTTATAATGAGACCCTGAGCACCCTGTAGACCCTTCCCTAAAATATAAATAAATAAATAAATAAATAAATAAATAAATAAATAAATAAATGAAAATTTTCTCAAACCTGGTACCATATTGAGCAAAAACACATAAAACTACAATAGAAAGAAGTGATTATGATTTATCTTATATAGATTATTTTTGTCTTTTAAAATATGATTGGCACATGTTTGATGTGCATAATAATTATATTAATTGTGAGAAACTGGTGTGTGTGTGTGTGTGTGTGTGTGTGTGTGTGTGTGTGTTATACATCTCAATTCTGCATTTTTTCTCTCCTCTCAACTCCCTCTTTTGTTATATCAGCATCAGATTAATTTATTTATAAATTTTTATGAATTTATTTGTCACTGATTTTAAAAGGATCCCCTCTCCTTTCAAATAGGAGAAGTTGGCAAAAAGGACTCCAAAATTGTCACTTAGCTAAAGACTCAAAAAGAGCAGAACAGATTGATCCTAGAAGGCTTGGCTTTGCATTGTCCCAGAATACTAATGTGGAGTCAACTGCAAGGACTGCCCAGTAAGTCCTAGTGATCATGTTTAATGCTTTTTATCTGCAATTAACTTAATTTCCGGAAAACCCCACTTGAAAGACGATTCCTACTATTTAGAACCCTAATTTTTATATGAGAAAAGTAAGCTTGAATGGAAGGGTGGTTTGTTGAAGGTCACTTTATAAATAGTAGCGTCAGAAAAAACTCTGGGATTTTATGGGCAGTTCTATACCCGGGAAAATTGTGCACTGACTTCCGCGAGACTATAATTCAATCAACAGGGTAGGGAGGCAGTAAATGTATTCACACAGTCATATTTTACCACTTGATTTAAATACTGCATTTCAATGGTATAGATCTGCTCTTCGCTGTCTGATATCTAGCAAATAGTCCTGAGGTAACGGAAGCTCTGCAGAACCACCCTGTGCTTATAGCACGGCTAACAAATGACCCCAGAGGAACAAAGTCCTTGTGCTCAGATCATTGCATTATTGGGAGGAGATGGAATGTCTAGGAGACAGGGCCTAGTGGAAAGAGTTGAGAGACGGGGTCCCCTTTGAGGGGCTCACCTTGAAGGGGACTGTGGGTGCCTTCCCCCTTTTCTCGTCCTTTCCTGGCTGTTGGGTGAAGTAGTCTCCTTTGCTACATGTTGCAGCTATCAAGCAACCACGCCCCATCACAGGTCCATAGCAAGAGGCTAAGCTTTCAGAGACTGAAGCGTCTGAAACCATCGCCCCAAAATATCTTTCTTACCTAATTTACATATCTCAGGCATGTTGTCACAATAACAAAAAGCTAATTAATAATATGCTTCTTTGACACTGGAGAGGTGGTCAAGAAATGAAACACAGCAGGCTAACCTCAGAGACTGTTGTGGTGAAATGTCAACCAGACTTGGGACTTAAGCAGAGTGTTGTCAGGCTGAGCCGCCAGTCTTTCTAGACCAAGAGGCATTGTCGATTGTCAGTGTCCTGTGTTTTGACTTCGTAGCAAGTGTGATTGAAATATTCAGTGAATTTTTAAACGAAATTTTATTACAGTAGATGAGCACTGCCCCTACTCCTGCCCACAGGGGCCCTCCTGACTCTCAACACATGAACCCCAGCACCTTCGCCACTTTCTGCAAACTGGAAGTCCTCTTTTTCACAAGAACCTTCTTTTCTGGAAGCCTGTGGAAGTGGCTTCCAGAAAGGTGCTAAAAAATAGGGTAAATCCTGTTCCTGGCGCTATCTGATGGGAAGGCAGGCTTGTAGGAGCGTGACACAGTATCCACATCCACCTTACCCACTGAATCTGGCATTGACATTTTGAATGATTTCAGGCATGAAGTAACCACAACACAGCTAAAGACATTCAGCAGGGATGACTTTCAAAACTATTATTAAAAAGTAGCACGAATGATAGACAGGGTGTGTGTGGGTGTGTGTGTGTGTGTGTGTGTGTGTGTGTGTGTGTGTTATACTATGAGAAGGAGTAGTGGTAAAGTATCTTTTACTGTAACAATTTTATTAATTGAAACTTGCACTGCATTTGTCCCTCATGCCTGATACAATTCGATCTCTCTACCAAGAGGTCATTTTGGCCAGATAGGTAGAAGTAAGTGGGGTGAAAAGGAGGTAGGAAAGAAGGCAGGATTTTCTCATAGTGATACCAGCAAGGCAGCCTGAATATTTTCATAAAGCAATGGCTAGGAGAGAGGTTGGATATGTTTCTCAATCATTGCCAAAGCTGAAATAATGGATAGCCAAGTGGACGGGAGGGGTGAAGTGTGAGACTCATGGGGGCATACTGAGATTTTCAGGAAAGAAAGCAAAAACATTCCACAAGGTAAGGTGTCTTCCAAAATAAATAGTTTTGAAAGAACGTCTTCACATTTCTATAGTGTGTGCTTCGTACCTTATGTCATGTTCTACATGTATTCAAGCAATGCATTTTTGTCTTAAAACTCAGATTCACAGAGTAGCAAAATGAAAGGGAGCACATCTAGGCATTAACTTATTTTTTTTTTTTTTCAGTACTGGCGATTGAACTCAGGACCTTGCACTTGCCAGGAAAGCACCTATTCTACTCAGCTATTGCCCAGCCCTGGGAGGATGTCTAGGAAGGGAGAAGGAAAGATGAGAATGGCCTCCACACACATCCCCCTCCAGGACTCACTGGGATGGTGCAAATCCTACACGCAGCTGATGCTTAATCTCCAGCCATCTCAGACCCAGTACGTGAGACGGACTTACACACTGCCTACCTGCATCCCTGACCTGTGGGTCAGGCAGGCAGTCACAGTAAGAGCCATTAGTTTGAGACAGGGAAGATGCTCTGGAGACTGGAGAACGATATTGGGGCTGGTTCCTGGTCTAGTGTGTGTTTATCTCCCTGCGTGTGCACTTATGTGTATGCATAGGAGAATGTTCCCAAGTGCATCCCCACATATATGAAAACATGCCCATGCCACCTATACAGTCACAAACCCACACATATACACACACGGGCTCATGTATATACCTCACATATTTGCCTACATACACACATCTAAACCACCTGCACAGGCCAACCAAATATCTCAGTGGACTAAAACACTGACTTAGGCAAGCTCAGAAACTGGGATTCAATTCTTGATGGGCTATGATGGTCCCACACCCAGGGTACATGGAGAGGGTGACTGACACTGGGAGTGGCAGTACTCTCATGTAATCCCAGTGCTTGGGAGGCTGAAAACATGAGGATCACTATGAGACCAATCTGTGCAGTGATACCCTGTAGACCCTGTGCTAAATACATAAAAATAAAAAAATAATAAAATAAGCCACCCAGACAATGCAAAATCATATACAAATACACATAGGGTCACTTGCACACACAGGGGCACATATATATTTACATACACAAACACATATGTACACATTTAAAAACTCAGGCATGCTCCCCAAGATGTATATACATAAACAAAGATTCATGTCCATCCATAAATACATCTGTGCAAGCCCATGCATAAATCTACATACATTTATCTAAACACATACAAATAAACACGTTCACACACATGTGTATATAAAACATACAAATGTGTAAATGTAAACCTGCAGGTACATGCATACCTGTATACTTCACATATGTGTATATACCAATATGCTTTCATGCATACTCAAATACAGACATGTACACACATGCATTGACTCACAGTTATACCTACATCTACATAACCTAGCGCACACAAGGAGACATGACTCTTATCCATATTCCACACATGTGAACTCCTGGGTACACATACTTTTGCATATACTGCCAGAGACAGAGTACTTGTGTGCACACATATGCCCAGAGGAAGACCACCACCATGCCTAGCTAAATGCCATGGGAACCTTCTCATCCCTATTGAGATTCTAAGAAATGTTTACTTCTCTCAGTCAACCTTGACTCTCCTGATGCATCTGAATCATTTCTAAACTTCTCCATTTTCTGACTCCATGCTTGAAACATTCACAAGTTTTCTTCTGTGTTTCTTCTATTGTCCTAATAATTATCTTAACAGTTTTGCCTAGCACTTTACAGGAAAGGCAGCTCCAGGTGAACGGTCTTCAACTCTGAGGATACAAGTTCTGCAAAGGAACTAACTAATTTCCTGCTCCAGTATTTACATAATATTAGAGTCTGCTTTCCAAATCCACTTAGGTCAAGGAAACTCTTTATGGGTACCTAAAGCAGAGACTCAGCAAGCTCAAAGATTCTATAATTGTTGTTAATTGGAGGAGGATGAGAGGAGAAAACAAAAGTCAGCTTCTGCATTCCTTTTCTCACTGAAGGATGCTCAGGGAAGCCCTCGTCTTTGCCCAGCTTCACATCTAGAAAAATGAGTTGCTTCTCCTTACTTCTCCTCACTGTCTGCATCTGCCACTTGCTCTCTATTGTCTGTTCCCTTGGATATCTTCCAAGTAAACTGAAGCTTCTCTCTTTGTAGCAAATTGACAGGACAGGGCCACATGGATAGTTTGGTAACTTCCTCCAAAGTGGCAAAACATGATGTGGCTGTCACCCAGGGCCCTGGCATTGTGCCTGTGGCCACCTCTGTAACATGTCAACAAACACAGTGAAGGTAAGTGAAGAACAGCTATGTGACCATCCCTGGAAGGTCAGAGTTACACTTTCTGGCTCCTCAGAAAACAGTTTTCTGTAACATCAAGCCATTGAAAAGGTGTCATTTCTTGTGAGAATTATGAATTAATTAATTTTCAGGAGTTTCTTGAAAATTGCGATGTGTAACACTTGTAATTGATTTGGCCAGATTAGAAATGGATGCTTTGATGCAGCAGTGAAATTAGCAAGAGGCCAAGGAGGTGTGGGAGAGGCAATGCTTTAACTTAGGAGACAAGGAGCAAGCTGGCCTTGGGCCAGGTCCATGAGGAGACCCTGTCTGGAGCCAAAGCCACCGGAAGCACCCAAGACTCCACACTCAGTAGGTCAGTTCTTTCCCCAGGAAAAGAACACACAGAGTGCCCAAATGCCTCTTGCTAGGCCTGTTAGTAATTAGAGCAGCTGCTGCCCCAGCAGACCCTTGAATTCAGACATTTACTTCAGCCCTGCATGGACAATGATGGACAATAAGACTCACTTTAATTAAAAGTCAGTCATTGTGCAAAACAGGAAGAAAGAGCTCTTCTCCTAGATGAGCATAGAGCCAGAGACAGGAGGAAGAGATGGTGAAAAGAAGCTGCCTCCTGCCAGATGCACCCTCGAGTGGGAGCATCTTAATTCAGGAAGCCGCTGAAAGGCATTGTGTCCTCCTGTGCCTAGGAAGGGGCTGGCAGGGACTGGTTGGAGAGTGGCCTTGGATTCAACAGCTCTTCCCTGCTCAGCGAAGCCCAAACACAGAAGAGATGCATCCCTGAGATGCAGCAGCTATGGAGGTCATGGGAGGGTCAATTTCTGAACAAAGCAAGCTATCCTAACGTGATGAGTTCATGGCTGACACTAGCTGAGCACCCTAGATGTCACTGTATGAAAACTTTTTATTGATTCCCCCAAAAAGAGGCTTAAAGTAGTTCCTCAGGGGTCAGATCTGCGATGCAACATGAGGAACAAGTGCTATATGTGTAGAATAAATACAGACAAAATGAAATTGATGTGTTGTGTGTGTACTAAATTGATGTGTTGTGTGTGGCTAATCTGAATTCACAGATTATATGTCATAAGTATGAATGAAAAGTAATATTGACAGAACTAATGGAAATGGGGAAAAGGGACCTTGAGAAGGAGGAAAGGCTGTGGTGGGAGGGAAACAGGAATGAAAAGAATCAAACTGTGCTGTGCCCCTGCACCGATTCCCAAGGTGCGTGAAAACTCCATGCATTGTGGACAGGTACAAATACAAATTTTTAAAAATTCAATTATGGATATTACAGTAGGGAAAGAATGAGAGAGAAGAGAAAGACATCCAAATAGAAAGAAGGAATCGTAGTGAGTGATACCAGCACTGGATCATGTGTGAGTTCTGTCAGAAACGAGAGATGGCCTTGTAGAAAACATGACTTACTCTAGAATAGGTATCATGCAATAGAACAACCATTGTTAAATTCTTATCATTTTGTTTAGTGAAATTCTGTACTGTTTCTAATGTATTTTTTTTACTATTTTTGCATTAGTTTTTGAAATAAAAAATTAATAAAGTCTATTAATAAATGATTAGAACAGAACAGGACACAATGGAACAGAACAGAATAGAACAGGTATCAGCCAAGTATGGTCTGCAGGAGAAATGTGGACCATTTGTGTTTTTTTAATGTAGTCTTTTACAGGAGTACTGCCTGTTCTCTCATTCACACATTTTCTGTGGTTGGCTTTGCATTACCAGGCTAGCACAGGTGGTTGCAAGAGTCTATGGCCTGAAAAGCCCAAAATATTTGCTATTTACAAAAATTTATCTCCTCCCTCTCTAGGACAAAACTCCAATTGCAAGTCATAGGCTTCATCCAAAACATGACTCCTTTCTCTCTCCCAGCTCTAAGGGCAGAATGTGCCTCTGTACACAGCTTCACCCCACAACTGAGCATCGTGTAGTAATGAGCTCTCCTATAGGAGGATTTTCTGCCTCATGATTGAAATTGTTTACACTTCCTGTGTCCTTCGTTTGTCCTCAACATCAGCAGAGAACAGAGATGAAAGGAATTACTGCCACAACGCAAATGGATCCATTTATAATACGGAAGTGTGTGTCTTAGAAGTGAGCAGACCGAGGAGCAGAGAGGAAGGAGTGGGACTTTGGAAATGCCACTTTTGCACATTTGAGCAGAAAAATGATAGAAATTGGGTGATCAGCTTAGAAGCTTTAGTAGTGAGGTGAATGGGTAGAACTATTCCTTGAGGGCTCTATTCTAGTCCATGGATGTTAAATTATTATGAATTAGGAGAACAATGAATGTACAACTATTGTTATGATTACTGTTGCTATTGTTGCCATGGTACAATACTACATGGTTAGAGCGCACCTGCTCATTCAGACTTCTTCACCCAACCCTAAAGGTTGGAGTTATGATTTCATTTTAGTAATGAGGAAGTTAAGGCTCAAGGAATCCCCCATGTACATATTCATACCAAAGAGGCACCCACTGGCCAGCTGCAGGTTTAATGTCTCTCTTCCTGACCCAGCAGAGGTGCAGAGGTGGCAGCTTTTCAGGGTTGGTACTCTCTCTCACACAAAAAGAGCTTACTTGGAGTAGGGTTTTCCCACATGTGGAGCCTCTGGCCAGTGCATGTTCCTGAAGTCTACAGTGGCCTCCTATCCAGGCTCCCAGCACTGTTGTTCTCAGGCTTCTACCTGCCATGCCCTCCTCTGATACTCTATTAGGCACAGAGTCACAGCCTGAATGGTGAATCAGGTTGCAAGATATGAACTTCCCATTGCCTCTGTCCAATCCTCGTGGATAAGCCCCACTGCCTTCATTCTCTCATCTGTGGGAAAGAGAAGATATATGGACCTCCTGCATGTTGACTTGATAACCACCTTAATCCCTGATGACAGTTTCCTAGGAACTGAACTTAAATGCACAGCACTGCAGTATCTTGAATAAAAAATGCTGGTCTGGATTAAAAGGGAGTTGGCTGCATTGTCTTACACTTAGTGATAAAAAGATCCTGAGCACTTATGACAAATAAAGTCCTGCATTTCTTCTGACGATGCTCAAGAGTCAAGATGTTCAAGAGTCAAGGGACAACCTTTTTTTCTTGTTCATCAGTTACTTGATGATCCAGACATATTGTCTGATGGTTGGAAATTGGATGATAAAAAGGAAGTCAGATCTCCTGTGGAACTAAGGAGATACCTTGGCCTTCATTTCTACACAATTCTGAACTGTAACCCTCTTGAGAATCCCTCCTCCTTCTCTTCCTTTAATCCATCCTTTGAACATGGAGACCAGAAGGTTGGAAGGAAGCCACAGGTTCCATATCCTATGCAATCATTAATTTCTTTCTCATAGAAAACAAATCTATATGTCAGTGCTGTGCTAACACTGCGGCTTTAACATTGTGGCAGTCGCTTTAGGCCAAGAAGCATTAATAAAACAAACCTAGTTGAACAGATGCGAGCCAGACACTAAAGAGAAAGCTATGTGGCTCAATGCTGATCCCAACTGCTCACTCATCTGCTCCCCTTCCAGGGACTCTTCTCATGAAAGCAAAAATTAAAACCTCCAATTACCCTGCAGCAAAGAACACTCTGTCTCTCAGAAAAACTGACACATTTGTCAATCACGTGTTGGCTATGGAGACACGATTTAGCTCTGGGCTCCTCCCAGGTAATAGGCATTTGTAAGACCTGGATCTTATTTATGGTGACAGTGCCAGAACCTGATGAAGTGCTTGCCTTGAGCAGGGCATGGGGAGGCCTGGGATGGATCTCACCTTTTGATTGCATTTAAAAGATTCTGAGCACGAAAAGAAACTGTAGGGTTTTTCCTTCAGGGATGGTAAGAAAACGACTGAGAACTAACACATTTCATTTAATTGCTTGGCTGTCTATGTTTGAAACTTCTTTCGATCCCATTGTCCTGGTTATGATCTTTTGTGTGAATTTTTGTTTCCTGAACTCCAAAAATTGGCTTTGTCGCTTACTAGACAGAGACATTTAGGGAGTGGCTAGTGAAGCTATGGGCAGGAGAGGATATCTTCTTCAGAAGATGATGTTTGAAGACTCTCTAAAGCAATTTTTTTAAATTGTTGGGCTGATAACAATTAGTGTTTCATAAAGTTCTATTTCTATAGGTAGTAGCATAGGCAGTTTACAAAGCAGCATATAGTGCCGATAGATAAAAGTAGGAACTTCTCAAACAAACTTTATCTGCGATTCTATATGCGCATGTTTCTATGTATAGGGTCGGGAATTCAATATACTTCATAATGTGGGCTGCATTTTAAAGAGATTAAAAGTTCTATCCTAAGATTTGAACTTGGGGCTTGAGTAATATGGCACTACATCAACTTCTGTAACAGGGATGCAAGCACCCACTGAACTATTCTTGTATGAAAGACCAGGAGCTTTCTCAAAGCATGAGTAAGACATACCAAGTGAGGTGCTGAGTTACGTTGGGAAAGAACTGACACAAATCACAAATTCAGTACTTGTGTGTTGGTTACTATCTCCAAGGCATTTATAGAGATGTATAAAATACATACACACATAAAAATCACAAAAGGCCAGGACAAGTGTTTTTACTATACTGTTTTTGTTGTTGCTGTTCTTTTTTTTTTTTCTTTTTTTTTAACCTTTTTGAGACAGGGTCTCGCTATGCAGTTCAGGCTGGCCTTGAGCTCCCGTTTTTTAGCCCAGGCTAGTCTTGAAGTAGCACTGGTTTTCCTGCATCAGCCTCCCAAGTGCTGGGATTATAGGTATGTGCTAACATGACCTGACTTATACTGTTGACATAAGGAAATTGAAGATGAGAAATACAATATCATGATTTTCCTAAACACCTTTAGGGTTAAGTTGGGTTTTCAATTTCCTTTTCCTTTTATTTCAGCAATTCTTAGAAGAGCTACTAAGCCCTGTATTGAAAAATCTTAGCAAGTTGTGGTTCCCCATCAGGAAATTTTAAAGAGTAACATAGGAAGTTAAATTGGATTTCATGAGTGACAAATACTTGCATGTTTTTGTATGACATGAACTTCATTCCGTATCTTTCAGGTGGTTAGGGAAAGTATTATCCCCACTGTAGAAAATGGAGGACATGAAGGAAAATGATGCTCAAGCCTCATAAGCAATATCTTATAAGAGCCCATTGTGAAGCCTTGCCTTTACTTTCAAGTTCTGCAGTTTCTTCTAGAACTACTATTGTTATAAGGTCATAAGGACCATTGTGTCTTGAACTACATGTGTTAATTTTTATCACACTGGTGGCAAAAGCAAAAAGAAAAGTATCAACCCAGAAAGAGGTAGTTTCTCAGGCCATTTGGGTCTCTACGACAAAACGCTTAAATTGAAACATCTAGAAAAAATGATAATTTGTTTATCACAGTTCTGGAGACAGAAAAGTCCAAGACCAATCTGTTAGCAGTTTCTGTAGAAAGCATGCTTCCTGAGGTACGTATGACAACTTCTTTTCATATTGTGCCTTGAGAAAGAATAGGAATTTTGCTTCTGTATGTAGGCACTAACTCCATTCATGAAGGCTCTACTCTTATGATTCAATCACCATTCAAATGTCTAATGCTCTTTCAACACCATGTAGAGGATGGAAGGAAGGAAGGAAGGAAGAAAGGAAGGAAAAAAGAAGGAAAAAAGGAAGGAAAGAAAGAAGGGAGGGAGGGAGAAAGTAAGGGGAAGGGAATGGAACAGAAGAGAAGGAAGGAATGGAAGGGAGGAAGGAAGGAAGGAAGGAAGGAAGGAAGGAAGGAAGGAAGGAGAGGGAAGGAGAGGGAAGAGGGAGGAAGGAGAAGGGGAAATGAAGGGAAGGGAGGAAGGAGAGAAGGGAGGGTGGGATGAAGGAAGGAATGGAAGGGAGGAAGGAAGGAAGGAGGGAGGAAAGAAAAGGGATGGAGAGGAAAGAGGGAGGAAGGAGAAGGGGAAAGGAAGGAAAGGGAGGAAGGAAAAAAGGGAGGGTGGGATGAAGGAAGGAAGGAAGGGAGGGAAGGAGGGAGGGAATGGAAGAAGGGAGTGAGGGAATGAAAAAAGACAGAAAGGGAAGAAAGAGAGAAAATAAATTTGAGAATTGACACATTTAGACCATAACAGAAGGAAAAGTGGATACTTGGGACATAATTAACACTGCTGATTAGAGATGTCAAACATCTTTGAAAGCACGAAAGAAACATGGATTCATAAAAGCTTTATTCTCATTACTAATACTTTGTGGCATGCTATAGTAACTAACT
The DNA here is from genome assembly GCA_004027915.1 of Capromys pilorides. Classification (NCBI taxonomy): domain Eukaryota; kingdom Metazoa; phylum Chordata; class Mammalia; order Rodentia; family Capromyidae; genus Capromys; species Capromys pilorides. The sequence goes on from PVKN010009283.1 coordinate 16,515, forward strand.
AGTTATCTAACTTCTTCATAGAATACCAACAATTTTATTCAGAAATCTACTCTGTGGCTCAGCAGGGCAACAAGGAAGACCAACATGCCTTTGCTCCCACATACTCCCTGAGCTCTCTGAACAAAAAGCAAAGATAAGAGTTTTTTCTGACATTTTAGCCAAGGAAAATTAAGAGAGCCTGCAGAGATGAAAACTTTATATTTCAAAAGAAACCCTCGCAAAACACTTCTTTCTTCAGTTCCTATCTGTAGAGACATAAGGGGTTAGCAGCAAATATGGATTGAAAGAATATATCCACAAAGATAAATGTCAGATACATCTGTAATTAAAAATGGGCTGTCTTGTAGTCATGAAGGCTGCAGGCTGATGGCTGGTGGAGGGGAAATGAGGCAGGGTGCCTAATACCTGCAGCCTTTCGAATGAGTGTCTTCACATCAACTGTGTACCCACAGCTAGTGTGCAGAGTGAACAGCTGGTGAAGGATCAAAAAATTAGACAAATAAGCCTTGCTGATCAGCTATTTGTGACTGACAAAGATACTTCAATATACCTTTCTATTTTATCAGCAGGAATAGTTAACATCTTGCAGTACAATTAGCAACTGAGTATGATATATTAATCAACAAATGAGAAAAGTTGATCTAGGACTTAGAATTTGAGGCATTCACTTTCATCTCTCCAAGGAAGTTGTTTTGGTCATACCAACTCCTTTTTTCAACTGAAAAGATGGAAATGCTACCTGATATGACACCAAAATATTCTATGAAGGAGAAAAATGCAAGGGAACTTTGGGAATCCACAGACACTGTTTGTGATTCAGGCAAGCTCCTCTTCTGCCCCAGCAATCTAATTATTGTGCTTGTCTTGATAGAGTGCCCACAAGCACATTGGACTGCGTGACAGCCTTGGAACCTACTCTTTGAATTTTAGATATGTCTCTGTTGATCAATACACATTTGAGAAATTCATTTCAGCAGCAGTTAAACCTTTTTTCTCATCTGGATGAAAAGAAAATTGTGATATGCATATCACAGAGTAGAGAGAGGTATCAAATGTGAAAATAGGCACCAACAGATTCCCTAAGTAGAGTTGTAGGTTAAAAGCTAAAGGTATTGTATGGCAATCTTTCAAATAAACAATCCGACTAGTTATTGTTTCACTTGAGACTATGCAATGGTAGGAGCCATATTTTGGCAGAAGAGCAAGCATTGGATTCATGGGGCAAAAAGCTCTGTGAACCTGGGTCTTTGGAACAGAAGAAAGTGAAGCTGGCTGTAGTTTTGAAGAGCATAAAGGCAAAGATTAACCAAAAGCCCAGGTATAATATTAGCATAAAATATGAATATGCGCCAAAGAGTCCAACTATTGGGAAAAGATCAGTAGCCCTAATTTTGTGGCTGAGGAAGTTAAACATCCTAAAATTTAGTAAACAGTGAGAGGAAGATTTGAGTGGGTAGGAGGATGGTGTCCCCGGATGTCCAGACAGAAGTAAGGGGAGCCTTTGTGCCAAGAGCTTCTAGGAAGGAAGAAATGAAGAGAAGCGTTCTCAGTCTGTGGAGCTGTGACACCACCACTGCATGTGGCAAAGCAAGCTGTTTCCTGGAACCTATTTGATGAATATGCCTGAGATTCCTACAGGAGCAGCCATGAGGCTGGCGGTTGGAGGTTACTTAAGTCTATTTCTTTTTGAGTGACTTGGTAAATAGATGCTCCTTTGATGCAATGGTTCCTACAGCTGAGCCCTGGCCCGTCCTCCCTAGGAGACATTTTCTATGCTGTTCCTATCCCCTGCCCATGGACCAAGAAGGAAGAAACAGGAGGAGGAAAAGTATGAGGAAAGGGGCAAACTGACAATGATCTTCCCTCTTTCAGTTTCTCAAAGTAGCTTTCCACCTGAGTTACCTTAGTTGGTTTGTCAAACTTGATGTGAAGTTTAAAGAGCAAAGGATCAGATGGGTTAAGATAGTGAGAGGAGGGAGGTCTAATTCCTATTCCTAGCCAATTAGCTTTGGGGATCCAAAGACAACTCTCTGTGTGAAGGCAACAACATCTAAAGGAATATGTATTTTAGAGATTAAATTTAAAAAGAAATTCTACATTGAGAAATGTCTAGTGTTGTTTCTGTAGCCAAATGGCCAAATTGAAAGCTCAGATCCAATACCATTTTTGATGGAATCATAATCTCACTATATCTGATGTTTCCTCTGCAGTGCATGCAACAGCAGCTTGCTGGTTTAACCCAGAAGAATCAGGGCTACTATTACACAAAAAATTTTTCTTCATGGTTTCTATCACTTGCTTATTCATCAGATGTTTGTTTTTTTTCTTTCTCCTCTCCTTTTTTTTTTTTTTTTTTGCCTCCCATGTATCTATTTGATATATGTGTGAAATAAATCCCAAGGCTTCCAGAAATATTTTGTTCATGTAAGCATGTGTACAGTCTCCATCCTCATGTTTTCACATATGCAGTGTTTAAATGTCAGAGTGGAAGGGCTTTTGTTTTGTTGTGTTTCCATTTTCTTGTTTAAAAATATACTTCATATTTTTTTTCTTTTTGCAGTTAGATGCAGGGTTTGAATTCTGCTTTAAATATTCTTTCTGAGTGAAAAGAAAATGATAGAAAAACTTCAACCCTGACTCTACCACTCACTTGCTATGTAATCTTCAACACGTGACTTAAATTCTATAAGTATTAAATTTCTTTTTTATACTGGAGATAAATTATAAGACAGAGAAGAAGTATTGTACTTATTCCATAGAAAGTATTGGGTGCTAATGATTATAAATCAATTCTCTTTTCCTTCCATTTCCATTAACTGCGTGAGATATATTGTTTGATTATAAATGCAAGTCTCTTACTAGTCGTGGACATCTGTATGCTAGCATAAGAGTTCTCTCAACAGCGGGAGAATGCAGGAAAATGTGACTGTGCCATAGCTGTCTCAAAGAAGACACTCCTGGGAAGCTTGATGGCCTGTCTTGCTGCTCTATTAGACCCGAATCCAGGTAATCAGCCAGGCACTGTCAAGTCACAGAGTGATGCTTGTCTTTTCATGAACTCCCTGGGAAAATAATGAAAATAATGAATGAATTTAATATTGCTGCAGAGCTAAAGAGGTTCCGAAGAAGCAACTGAGCTTAGACCTTGGTGAGCTGAGATGAGGTGCTTTCCACATTGTCTAGTAAATGACCATCCTTGTAGTGCTGGAAGTCATGGGACTGGTTAGTATTATGATTACTATTATTAAGAAGAAATATGCCTGGGATCAGGTAAGATAAGTTTCAGGAGTGCTATTTTTTATATCTCTGGGCTCTGTCCACAGATCAAATCTAAGAAACCTAACTACTCACCCTAGAAAGTGTATCCCTCCTGATTTGTGGGGGCTGTGTTTGGAGGCCTATTTTAAGAAACTTGAACACTAGAGTCTACTTCAGCATAACTGCACCCTAGACTAAAATATCCGTGAACTCATTTACAAAGAAAGAAACGAAAGGGTTCTGGACAGATAGGTGAGGTTGGGGTTTCTGCCTTTGCTGTACATTTGTGGCCATATCACCCTCCATTTAGGGCAGGATCCACACAGTGACCCCTGGGATCCCTGTGTCCCAATCCTCAGCCCCATGGCAGTGTTCTTCCTGACACATTTCTGTGCTTTCTCCTGTGAAGAACTGGAGAATCAACTATTAACACCGTAGTCATTTGAGTGTTATTTCATAGAGTTTAGGCAGTTTAACTCAAGTTCAGAAGCATTTATCACCCTGCCATCAAGGCAATGGAGAGCTAGGATAAAAAAATTTTCAAAATAATGTCTTTGCTTGGTCCTTGAAGCTGTGTGATTTAGAGTTTCTGAAAATTGGAGTTTCCTAAACTCTGAGCCAAGGCGAGGATGTACGTCACTATCTTCTGTTACTTTCCACAAAAAGCACAGACAGTTTAATTAATACTCTTGCTACTATATTTCTTCCTATTGAGATTGCTCTTTAGTTTTTCAATGTACATTTTCTGTCACTGTTCCATTCATGTTGATTCCCACATCTATATCTATTAATGGTCCTCAGTCCCTATGTTTTAGTAGTTTTGTTAGACAAAAACCCAGATACAATCCAGGGATTGTAAAGGCACAGAATAGAGTCTTTCTATCTTTTTGAATTGCTCCCAGGTGAGTGGGGATTAATTTAGTATGGTTCTAAATAGTCATAGCTCCTTGCAGTGCCTCATTCTGATTCTTTAACATATATGTAGTTTCTACATCTTTTTAGTGCACATTTATTGTTCAAAGCAAGGAGCTCCACTGTGATATTTTGGTTCATGTATGGGACATATTTAGACTTTTTCTGCCTCTTTTATCTTCCCTTCCTTCTCTCTCCACTTTCCCCTATCATCTCCTCTATCTACTTCCTCTACTCATCAAGTTCTTCTGATACAGTGGCCATCACCATGTTGACTTCTACTCTTCTAATTTTAATGAGAGAAAAAAAATAATGAAACACTTTCAAAACAGGCTAATAGAACAGTTACAATAACTAATACATTGCATATTGTTATCTTCATAGTAGTTTTTTAGAGTACAAGATGCAGAAATGATATCTTTTCTAAATACTGTTAGTACAAATATTTCTTCTCATTGAACTAAGAGAAAGAAGTTGTATGCATAGTCCAACAGTCCATAATAGTAGTGAGTCATCAGCAGAGCTGGCAATATTGGAAACTGTTGACTTGAGCCTTTTACAGCTAGAATATTAATATGGCTTTACTTTTTATATTTCATTAGACTTTTCTGATGGATGGTTAAGACCAAGATAAAGCAAGACTTATGCAATACAAAGTGTAACTTTTCTGTCTGACAAAGGCAGTCAAATCCCCTCAGGATTTATCCTGAAACCATGTGCAGAATTTTGTAGATCTTTTGTCAGTGTCAGCCATCTGGATGAGTCACAGCACTTACTTGACCAATTTGCTCTTTGTGAAAGCCTGAGAGAATGTTTTCTCTCTAGGTGACTGTCATTAGGCACACTATACATCATCAGTCCCTTTCCTCTGTATTCCCATAATCTCCTTGGAAAGAAAATTTGAGACACCACTGAGTTATAGGATGTTATAGTACAGGTTCTCTTATGTCCTGAGTCCTCACTGACCTTCAAGGGCTAGGGCCAAAATATTGGCTATCTTTGCAATCCTTTTTTATTTTCACTAATTTTTTGGTCTGCAAACTTAAAGTTGTTAACCTTCCAGAAGAGAAATTTAATGATGTTACCCTATAACATAGGCACTTGGCCTAACATCACTATCTTTCTGAATATCAAATGCCTTAGACATAACATGGAACTGGTATTTTTCCATTAATTGCTGATATTCTAATAAAATCCTATAGAATGTGTAAAAATTACACAATTTTACACAGAAATTTAGAAATCTAACCATAAAAATGTATAATAGGACAATTCTATGACATTTTGTTCTTATCTCTTATTCTCTTTTATTACCTTTTTCAAACAAATATTTGAGAGAAAGTACAGCAATGATTGATATGACATTAGAAGCAACATACCTTTAGAATACCTGGATGATAGGTATTCCAACATGGTTTCAGTATTACATTGCTATCCTAAGTGTGGTTGCTTAGTTCACATGTATCAGCATGCATAGTTAGTCAGGGTGAGAATTCTACCAATTAACTGCTAGTTTCAAAAACCTGATGGGGATTCTTAGGACCATTTTCTTAACCATCTTGTGTACATAAATGTATGTTTTTTCTCCTGTCATGTTTTCTAACTTTTCTTCTTGCTCTCTACTCATTGTTTCATCCTTAAGTTCTGGCTTTCATTTTAACTGTGTTATACCTTTACATTTTTATTTCTTCTTTTGAGTTCTTACACTAGGGAGACTATACACTATTTGCACATGTAGGTCTGGTTTATTTCACTTATGCATATATCTTTAAGATGCATCCACTTATATATGAAGGCTTCAAGTTTATAATTCTTTATATCTGTTTAATACTCCATTGTATAAAAACACCGCATCTTTTTCATCTGTTCTTCATGTGATGGGCCTTTGATTCTTTCCATGATTTGACTATCACAAATTGTGCTGCTATAAACATAGGTGCACAAATTTTACTATATGATATAATGTTTTCTATTCTTTTGGGAAAATTCCCAGTAGGGAGATAGCTAGATTAAATGAGATTTCCAGTCCTAGTTTTTTTTTAAGAACTTTCCACACTGATTTCCCACCTTATCTATGACAAAGGAGCCAATCATGCTTGTGGGAAGAATGATAGACTCTGTAATAAATGGTGCTGGAAAAACTGGATCTCTACATGAGAAAAACTAAAACTTGACCCATGTCTATCACCATGCACTAAACTAAACTCAAAATGGATTAAAGATCTAAACACTAAAACAGAAACACTAAATCTCTTGGAAGAAAAAAAATGAGGAAATCTTGAAGACATTTGGGTAGGCAAACTGTTCATGCACAAAAATCAAACTGCAAGGTTAATACTTTAAAGAACAAATAACTGGGACCTCCTTTGTTGAGACGTTTCTTCACATCAAAAGAAATTATCAATGGAGTGAAATGACAACTCACAAATTTTGAAAAAATCTTAACTAATGAGCACTCAGACAAAGGTCTTCTCTCTAGAATTTATAAAGGACTACAAAATCAATTGGGGAAAAGGACCCCAAAATTTGATGACCCAATCCAGAAATGGGAATCCAAGATGAACACACACTTCTCAGGGGAAGATACAATGGAAGCCTACAAATACATGAAGAAATGCTCCATATCACTGCCATCCATGAAATGCAAATTAAAACAACACTTACATACCATCTCACCCCAGAAAGAATGGCTATCAGAAAGAAATCAACCAATAACAAATGTTGGGGAGACTGCTGGGAAAAAGGAACCCTTCTCCACTGCTGGTGGGAATGCAGACTGGTGCATCCAGATCTTAAAGTACTTTGATTTCTATGACAGTTGCACTTGCGTCATGTTTAGCACCCTCTTGGGGTGGTGGCCTCTCAGATTACTGAAAAGAGTGCTTTGGCTCAGTGCTAAGGAAGAGAGTCCTAAAGTGCTTGCTAACTGCATTACAAACAGAACTTGGTGATGGTGAAATGTCCAGGTGCGACAACCTTGTGTGGCCTGGTGAGCCAGTGCCATCCAGGCACTGCCTCATATAAAGAGTTCACAGTGTCCAAAGATTTGCACTGCAGTCTTAAAACCTATTTAACACTTCTTGCCTGTACTTGTTCATTTGACTATTGTGTGTTTATTGTTTCAGTTTTACTTATTGCCTGATATTCTTTATACTCACCTGATATTATATCCTGAATTGCACCCTAGATTATTTAAAAGATTAACTTCATTTGTAATTCTTTATTTTGACAAATTATAAAACATATGCCATCTTATATTTCTTGAATAGTACCCCTAAAAGAACAAT
>PVKN010009284.1:0-23987 GCA_004027915.1 Capromys pilorides
GGTCAGGAGCAACTGAAATTATGGGAAAAAAAATCTCAGATTTGGGAGGACTGTGTACTATAATTTGGAATAATCAAGATAATACTGTAATGGCAAAATCAACAGCATTTGAAATCGTGGCATGGAATATATCCACACATATATAAGACGTATTTAGGATATTTGGTTCTCTGAGGAGAAAATCAAGGGTAATCTTCCTAACATTATAAAGAAAACCCTCATCCCATATAAATGAGTTATAGAAAGATCAAAGAGTTTAATGTTACTAAATCCAACTCTGAACCATAAAATTAGAAGGGTAGGTAACTAACCACTACCTAGGGGAAGAATTTTAAATCATAAAAGCAATAGAGCAAATAAAGTTGAAAACTTCTAGCTTTATATACTTTAAAATTTTAAGATGTTAGCCTGCCAAAACTCAAAGGAAGTAAAGCTAAAAGATAAAGCAAGACTTGCAAAGCATTTTCTATGATTGTGACAGGCCAACATTTAACATCCTGAGGCTTAAGAGCCTTTAGAGATCAGTTTAAAAAAAAAAAACTTAAGGTCACAGGAAAAGAAAATGTAAATAGCTATGGTTATTTTTTTAAATGACAAGTTTAAATAAGAAACTACTTTTGAAATATCAACTTCGCAAAACCATACAACGGACTCTAATATTCAGTGTTATAAAACAGCTGCTCTCAGCCACTCAGAGAATATTGTGATTGGTGCCACCTGTCCCCTCTAGAATGTTCCGGTCATTGCTAATTAATTACTTTATCTGGTGGAATCTGGCAGCAGCTGAGCAAACCTGTCCAGCTTTCACACCCGGTAAGTGAGTGTGAAGCTCACGGGTAGCACACGTACGGCTGCAACCACACAGCAGCAGGCCGTCAGGAGTTCAGAGGCAAACACGGAGCCTTGGACGACAAGCAGCGATGCTTGTGGGAGTCAGAATTCAGGCCCACTGTGACTGGAAAGTAGGGAGAATACACACAAATTTAAAAAATTATTACAGTAAAAGACATATTGTCATTAGTTTCCCTCCAAATCCTCCCCCTAATCCCATCCCTCCTGCCACTTCCGGAAGCAGCGGAAGTCCTCTTTCAGAAGTGTCATCAGTTGCCCAGTTCTGGCTGCCACAGGACCCTGAACCAATTCAAAAGCTGTACATTTCTTTGGCATGTTGACTTCAGGGAAGGGTCAGAAGTTATATGGTGCCAGATTTGATGAATAAGGTAGAAGAAGATGACTCGCTGTTATTTTACTTGACAGATACAGTCACAAATATTTCAGATGAATTTAGGTAGCCACAATAGTGCAGTAAAGACCCTCACAAGAGGAACTTCCAGAACTGCTTCAGAAAGTAGTAGAAAGATGGGATAACTGTGTTCAAAGCGAAGTGAGTATCCTGAGGGGAATTCGTGGCAGTGTGCCCTTTACTGTAGTAAATAATTTATATCTAAACATTCACCATATATTTTGATCACACTCCCTAGGAATCACAAGATTTCCAAAGCCCAAGGAGCAGGCTACAGGTAAAAGTCAAGTTAGAAGCCTCAGTTAGGAGCCTGGCACACAGCTTGTGATGACAGCACGTTGAGCTAGACGGAAGCACTCGTTCAAGGACTGACACGTAGTCGGAGCCACAGTTCAGGCACTGAGCATGTGCTGAGGATTTCATAGGAACAAGGCTGATGCAGTCTTGCACCAGCAACCTCAGGGTATAGTGGAGGGAGTTGAAAAACAAGATACAAAGTGAACAAACAAGCCAAGTAAAGTTTTCATGATAATAATGAAGACATTGAGACAGAGTAGGGACTGCAACTTATAAACCAAAACATGAAGAGGAGAGACTGGCAGCTGCTGAAGTTCTGGGGGGAGGGTTGCTCAGGTGGGCAACTGGGTGCACATCTGGATACACAGTGCCTCTTTCCGCAGAAATGAACGGCTGCTTTTGAGGCGCGCAGCTTCGGTCCACTCTGCCTCTGTGCCTCTGCATCAGGAGATGCTCATGCTCCATGCAGGTGATAGAGGCAGAAGGCCAGGGCTGATGGCAACCCAGGTGGCTTCTGCAGCATGTGACCCTCCACCCTGGTAGACTATGGCGAACAGCGGTGCTTGGGGTGTGATTTGCGCATGCTTTGTACATGGTCCTTCTGTTTTTGTTTTTGTTTTTTTTTCCTCCAACTTTGGACAATTGAATATGTAATTGCTTCACCTCATAAAGTATGGTCCAGAGAGGCAGCGTGAAAATTGCCAAATCAATTTATTTTTAAGCAGAAATAAGTCTTTAAAAAAAACACACACACACAATAAGGAAGACAATGTGTTCCATTTCAAGAGACATGGTGGTTCCCTCCCTGTGAAGTCCTTTCCCCCCATGCTTCGGTGGTAAACCAAAATGACAAATTGGGGGCAATTTTCTCGTTTACAAAGGGCAGCGATGCTCTGTGCATAAAGATGAAGACAACACACAGGGCCAAACAGCAGCAGGAAAGGGCGGTGAGTGAGACGCTAGACTGGAATTCAAAACAGACTTGGGCTCCTGTTTTTGCTCTTCCACTGTGTGATTTTGACGCTAATGACCTGCTTTCTGGGCCCCGGTCTCCTTGTGGCTCAAGGGCTCAGTACCTCCCTTTCTAGGTTTTGCTGTCAAATGGCTTTCTAGTAACAGCAGCAGCTCATCTATCTGCAGTGCTTAAGTGCCAGGCATGGTGTTCCATGCCCACTCCGAATTCTCAGAAGTAAACAGCCTACATGAAACAATTCAGCTCCCAGTTTAGAGCTGGCATTTGTGCCACATGGAGCACACATTTCTACTTCTCTTTACCAGTCTATAAGATGACTTATGCTCACATGTTCTATACAAGAGTGCTAGAGTTGATAATATTCTGTCCCCAGAGATGAAAGATTAACATAAAATGTGTATGTCTGTGCTGGTGAGCATGCAGGCGTGGGTGGCGTGAAACAATTGCTCTTTGAGTCAGAAGCGCTTCCTATGCTAGATTATTGCAGGCTTCAGCCATAGGCATCAGATTACTGTCCTAACTATGTTGATCTGGTGCTGCTATCTTTCAGATGTGTACTTTTTTTCCTGACTTACCCCTTCATGTCTAGGTGATCCCAGACCCATTTCTGTTTTGTCTGTCTGACTTAGTAACCCACTGCCTCAAAAGTCTCCTCTGCTCTTGACCTAAACCTGAACCCATCCCCGTTTGGCCTTCCTCCCCGAAACATCTGAGCTTAAGGTGTCACAGAACTTGACTTCTCTCCTATCCTTATAGCATATTTAAAAAAAAAAAAATAATGTTGCTTTGGTTTGGAATTATCTTTCTCCCAATTTAGACCCAGAGTGTGGAATTCGGTGAGGGAGAGCTACTTTCAATGCCAAATGGAGACAGCACATAAATCAAAAAGTTAACATCGAAAGGTTTCTGTGGATGCTGGAGAGAGACCAAACTGAAAGGTGACCTGGGGAGCTTGGCTGGGAAGGGAAGATAAAAATTACTTTGTTTAATTTTCAAAGTTCACTGGTTTAGGAGAAAAGCATGTTAAAAGGATACTGTGGAGTGCATTAAAAAATAATATAGTAATGCATAGCTAGGCTGTTTATATTCAAAACTATAGTAATGCATAGCTAGGCTGTTTATATTCAAAACTATCTCCCCTGGACCTGATTTGGTATCTTCACTGTATCCTCAAGAAGTAGGAAGGGGTGAGCACAGGAATGTCCTTCTTGTTGTGAAAGGAAACTGAGGGAGAGGTTCTTTCAGTGGTCAACCCACTCACTGCTCCTCCTTGACGAAAACCAGTCAAGCGTGTCTATACCCAGTACCAAGGCATTCACTGGAATTTCTGATTTCAGACCAGAGGGCTGTTAACCTTGGCAGGACGTCCTTTAGGAAAACCAACTATTCTAGCTGAGCACTTTTAGACTTGTTCTCTGCTATAGTTCAAGGCCTACCTATTAAAGGCTTGATCCCCAAGTTGGTGCTATTGGGAGGAAGTGGAACCTTTAAGAGGCGAAGACTAGTGGGAGATTTTATGTGATTGGGGGTGTGGGTTTGGAGGGGATTGTGAGACACCAGTCTCTTCCTCTTTCTTTCTGCTTCCTGGACACCATGAGGTAACCAGCTTCCTCCACTAAGTGCTTCCTGCCATGACATGCTGCTTTACCAGTGGCCAACAACCACGTGCTAAAGCCTCCAAGCTAAACCTTTTTTCTTATTGAGTTTATTTACCTCACAAATTTGTTCCAGTAAAGGAAAGCTGATAAACACGTGCATGTTTCATTTCCGGACATCAAATCTTAATAACTTCAGTAGGACATTGGATTTTGAGTTTATCAATAGGCTACATCTATTTTCCTTGTCAGAAATGATTTTAGAGACAAAAATAATCTATATAGGCACAGGGACGTGTATGTCTCTTATACACACACACACACACACACACACACACACACACATCACCACCACCACCACCAATTCTTTCTTTATATTCATGTCTACTGATTAAAAGGCAAGCGAGGGCCAAAGGAAGCAGTCTGCGCCCATTGTCCTAGATATACCAGTTTCTTACCCAGGGATGATCTTTTACAGCTGTGCATCTCAAATTGAAGACATGGAATTCAATATATTCTCATCTGAACAGCTCTGGAATAAAATGATAGGCTACTCCACTCTTTTGTCTTTCTGGTGGTATTTGAAGTAGCAAGGCAGATTTGTCCCCTAGTTATGTGATAAAATATATGGCATCACTTGGTTCCTCTCAGTGGAATGCTCCATAGGGTATTATGAAGAAGGGATGCATCATTTAGACCACGTGGTTATGCTTTTGTTTGTAATGACTCAAAGAGACAGCTGATGAGCCTCCCTAGAGGCCCAGAGTGTATGAGTTCCGTCACCTTCTGCTGCAGCCAGATCAATGGTGGACCTGACTCTCATGGTGGGGGAAGGATGTGGCAAAGAGCACACCAGATCTTAAGTGCTTCCAACCTCGAAACAAACCACGTGGCTCCTACTTGAGCTTCCCAAGCCAAACCAAGCCTTGTGACTCTAACTCCCAGGGGCCAGGAGGCAGGGGCATTTCTCTTGTGCTGGGAGAGGAGAAGTTCAAAAACACTGATGGGAGGGAGGGACAGCCAGATAGCTCATGGAGTGAATGCCTGATCAGGCCAAACCTCTCTCCTCTAGTAAAGTGAGCAAAGGAAGGTGGAGGTTCAATCCCCAGCCCACCGTGCCAGCCCTGTTCCTGGGGTGCTCTGAGATGGCAGCTGGGACTGGGCATGGTGGTGTACGCCTGTAATCTCAGCACTTGGGAAGCTGAAAACAGGAGAATCACTACAGGTCTGCTCTGTGTATTGAGACCCTGTAGATCCTGTAGATGCATCCTGCTCAAATAAATAAGTAAGTAAATAAATAAATAAGTAAATAAATAAATAAATACACCGATGGGGCACTTGCCACACCTGTGCCCTGGACATTTGTGGGCTTGGGGGGCCTCACATGCACACGTCATGGGGATGTAACTGCAGCTGGACCAAGCAGACCCTCCGTTAGTGGCGTTCAATCTGTGAAAGCTTCAGATGAGCAACTCTGTTTAGACTACAACAGCAATGAACTCACCAGATCTGGAGACTGATGTCTCTGGAGACAGCTGTTCTTGAGTGCAAATACGGAAGAATATTAAACAGGGCTCATCCATTCTAGCAACCGCACCTTTCAGAAGCTCAATTATTTGCTGTTCTCCTTTCCCTGTGAGACTACCTTTCTTTTCAATCTTTTTCCTTAGCCAGTTTCTTTGGCCTTTTATGAATCTTGTGGGTTACTAATCTCTCCCAGCATATCCTATTTCTGTGTAGTAAGAGTTGGTTTTTGTCACTGCTCCAAACAATTTCCCCAATAGAAAGCAAAAGCGAAAAAACAAATAAACAAACAAAGGAATGGATGGATTGACAAGGGTTTTCTAGGTGGGATGAGATACACAGACAGGCTGGGAGATGGGGAAGAATACCAGGCGTGCAGCCAAGGAATCGAGGATCGGTCTCAGCTCCATCACCCATCTCGCTGCATGAACTGGAATAAGCCCCAAAACTTATCTGAAAAATGAGGGTCTGGGACAACCTGTTCTTCAAAGTCCTTTCTGCCTCAACCTCTTGAAACAAGCGCAAACACTGAGTTTGAGTATCAAATTGAAACCAAAGCCAGCCCCCTACCCTGATAAATCATGTGTCTACTGGACTCATTTCCTTAAATCCCATTCACCTAAGGAGATCCCAGGCCACATGCATCATACATGTCACGTGCTCGGAGATGACGGAGCCTATCCGAGCATCCAGTCACCTGAGAACTGGTCTTAGAGGCAAGAGTGATCAGTGTACAGGACGACTCTCACGACTTATCTGATTCCTATTTATTGTGCAGTTTGTCCTTTAGTTTTCCAGGGTTCATTTGGGTCCTTTATTTATGTCAGCTTCGTACCCAGGAGGCAGAGGAGCTTGACATTTCTGGAACATTGTGATCTATTCATATCAATAAAGGTAATGATGACAAAACAAGGTTTTCCATCTCTGATTAGAAGAACACCAGGAGCTGGACAGAAAGAACCCTAACTTTGTCTCAGCAGGTGGGTGCCTGGATGAGAAATGAGACAACTTTCCCTGTGAATAAGTTTCACCTCTGATTAAAATTCTGCCTAGAATGAAAGATGGTGCCTTGAGATATGAATGACTCACTAAATCAGAAGGGCTTCTCGTGGGATGCATTATTCTTCCTGCCTTTAGCTTGCTATATTTATAAAAAGGGGGCTTTTAAAGGGTATCCTGTCCTGATGAGGTATGGATAACATATAGGCAACATAGAAGTGTCTTTCACAGGTAGGAAGAAGCTTCCCTGGACATGGAGGTCAGGAGAACTTCAGGGCCTTTTAGTTCTATGGGCCATGTCCAGAGGGCAGTTCTGATTGTGGATTTTAGCAAAAAGATAATGAAGCAGGAAGGGCTCAATCCTAAGACCTTAGCTCCTTCGTCCTGTACTGAACAGAAGAGGCCTGTTGGTTAACATGCACACGGGTGTGTGTTTGCTCTTCTTATAAAGTGAGGAAAGAAAGGCGGAAGTGGTCAGCCGAGCAGAAAACAGATTCAGCCACCTAGAGATTTCAGGAGATCCTAACAAGCTGAGTCTTCACAGAGAATCTGGCAAATCTGCTGGGCCAAAGTCCCGTTCCAATCCTTTCAGCAAATGCTGCCGTTGAGCACAGCAGATGCAGTGAATGCCCGGTCAGACAAACTGCTTGGCAATGGGCGGGCAGGGTTGTTGCCACTCCTCTGCTTTTCAAGGACTTCAAATGCGTTTTCCTGATGAACACAGTTGTAACTCCTAGACTGATCCTAATTTAAAAACAGAGAGACGACTACCCATGCAAAACTGGCTCATGTTTGTCTTTCATAGGAAAAATGTGGCTTAAAAGTTTTCTGTCTCTCACATAAGGTGGAGAATCTTAAAAACACTCCATGTTCTCCTCGTTCTGGCTACTTCTTAACCAGGACTCAGCCAGCATATTAACTACGTTCTTGGGGAGCTCTGCAGTAGGAAACAAACACAAGAATCTGGCAAGAAGTCCAGGGAGCAGCATGTCTCCCTCAGGATGTGGGGGGCCTTGGGAACAGGCTTATCCTCTGGATTCTGAGGACCGGTAGCCAATGATTCTCTTATGCCTCTAACTGTAAATCTGGCAGTGCTGAATTTGATATTTGCTATTCAGTTCCATGACATCAGCTTGTAAAAGCAATCCAGACACGCGACGCTTAGGCTTAGCAGTTTCAGCACTGATAGACTGGATGAGCTTAGCCAAAACTGCCGTGGAGTCAGAATTCCTGAGAACGAAAGCTTGGGGTGCGGAGCTGGTGGCGATCTAGTACTTAACAAGCTGGAGAGCAGGGCCTAGAGGGCTGGGAAGACGCACACCTGCAGGGCATGAACTGCAAGTTTTTATCAACTTAAGTGGGTAGAGGACACTGCCATTCAAGGCTGATGGCGAGGTCAAAGGTGCATGTTGGCCCAGAGCTCCCTCCTCGTGTTGGCTTGGTGCTGAAAGCCTTCCACCAAGTCAAAGGAAGTATGAGAGATGCCACGGACAGAGAAATGGAGGGCTTTCCAGGTCACGGCATAGATGCTGATCTCTTTCTGTCCCAAATTCCAGCATGAAGTCACTACGCTGAGCATCAGAGAAGTTCTCTGCACCTTGCTAGACAAGAACCTACACCTTCTTAAAATGCTCTGAGGCAGCGTCTGCAGATAGGTTCAGTGGGGGATGAGCCGAAAGATCAGAGGGCCAGCAAGCCTGGAGAACATGTTCTAGCCCAAGGGGTAAACAATGGCTGCTGTAGGTACTAATTATGGAATTCAGGCTTGTCTTTCTCACAAGAGAGATGGAAAAGAGACCACAGAATCCCTCCATCCCTACAGCACTACACTGAGCTGCAGAAGGCTACAGCACCATTGGCCACTGCTTTGTTATCACAGCCTGCAAAAGAGCTGAGCCATGAGTCACTGTCACTGGCTGGTATATGACAGAAGTAACACAGTGAGGTTAGGTGACTGGCCAAGGCAAGCTAATAAGGGACAGCCCTGGAATTTTTTAATCACCACACCAAAGAATCCATATTCTAGGACTAGAGCATGGTAGGGAGAGAACCCTGGCACATGACCTTTTCTTCCCATGGTTTAAAGCAGAATTCTAAAAGGAGGAAGGTGTTTGCGGCCCTCCATCTCTGCAGGATAATTTTCAAGCAGGCCCAGGAGTTTTCCTTTTGCAACCTTCATGCTTTTGTAGGCCTGGCTCTCACTGTCCCACGGGTTTCAGCACTTCACCAAATGAGCTCCTGAGCAGGGATTCACTCCAAGCAACACTCGCACCATTTCCTCAGAGATGAGAACTGGAGGAGACCACCTCAGTGGCACTTCCCTTTGAAGAGAGGAGAGCCAATTAGGTTTGTGAGTCTCTTTATTCTTACTTCTTCCTCTCAGTGTAATCATGTCAGGCTCCAACACTGAATGTCTAGAAATAGGGACACCGCCCAGCGAATGTCAAGTAATTATGCAAAGCTTATAGTTAAGAAAAACCAGTCTGACTAAGAGCTAAGTCAGGCCCCTGAGGGCAAGAGACCACATTTTGGAAAACAAGCTGGGGATTCACAGTGACAGGACCCTTTGGGACTCACATTCCCGCAATCTTCTTGCTGCCAGACTTCAGCAACATGTGCCTAGCAGCTAAAAGATCTGACCCAAATCCTAACATGGCCAGGGATCCATGTGACAACAGAGCATTAGCATTTGTTCTCCTTGGTTTGTGCTTCCAGATTTACCCCAGCCCAGTAGGTCTGAAGATGACAGATTTCCCTGAAGATCAATGCTAAGCAAAGTTTTATTGTCTTTCATTAAGGATCTGCCATTTATGCCAAGGACTACACGAGTTCATTGCCAGCCTCACCAAGAAGTACCACATACACACATGTGTGATGCCTGGGCAAGTGATTTTTGTGAGGATCTGAGTACATGGCATTTCTTGCCACCTGTGTCCAGCTAAAGACTACTGAGGGTTTAAAAGGCAGGTAACTGCTGACATCATCTCCTCTGTGGAAGTCAGGCTTTCTTCATGCTGAGTTTACCCATGAATAAAGCTGAGGAAACTTGAGATAGGATTTTAATGGAGAATGTTTAAATATAAAATATTACTACAATAAAAGACATGTTGCCACTAATTTCCCCTCAGAATTTGCTCCCTTGGCTCAAACAGACTTGTCCCACCACTCTTGTCACTTTCTGAAGCACTTCTGCATGACCTCTTTGGGGAATATCATTAGTGGCACTACTGTGGCTGCCCAATGTTCCGAATCCATTCAAAATCCTTACCTTTCGTGGACATTTGACTTTAGGTAGAGCAGGCAGTTGCAGGGCAACAGATCCAGTGAGTAAGGTGGAGGAGGACACCACGTGATGTTCTTATTTGGCAGAAATAGCCATAATGTTTTCAATTTTATCAGCCACCACAGTCCAAGGGAAGATTCTCATGAAACTAGACCCCCACAACTGCTTCATAGAGTGGCAAGAATTGTGAAACAAACATGTTTGAAGTAAGGAGGAGCATCCTCAGTGTCTTTAACTGTAATAAAGTTTTTAAATATTATACATTCACTGTATCTTTTGATCCACTCTGTATACATTAACATCTTGAGCCTCAAGTTCAGTTATCTGTAAAAGGGGAGCAATAAGGCACCCTCGAAGGTTCCTGGTAGTCAAAGTGTAACTGGCACTGTAAAATGGAAAACTTTGCAAGTGAGGGGCTTTTCTTTTCCTTAGAGACAAGTGAGTTCTCGAAACTTCCTCAGGCCTCACCTCTCCTCAGCCCAGAAGAATGATGGGGAAATGTGCAGATGCTCACCCTACGAGGCAGGAGCAATGGTGTCCCTTCCACAAGAGAAGGGACAAGGAGCTAAGAGTGGCTGAAAATGACAAAACAACTGTGGAGATCTGCATTCTCTCTCTATCTCCCCACTCCCTTACTATGAAAGACCCTTACCCACCTGTATATGACAAGATGGTTATTTGAGGCACATGGGCCACTCCATCTCCTTGCAGTGAGCTTTGAATAAATCCTTCTCCCTTTTAACTAAAATAAATGGCCTCCTTTGATTTGCTCAGCATCAAGTGAATAACCTGAGCACATGAACCTATGTGACTGGTAACAAAGGGGGTGGTGAATGTAGGCTATTTTCTACCAGGAGACTTGAGGTATGGCCAGAGACTTCATTTTGTTTATTTGCTTTTGCCTGTAAACACCAAAATGGGAAAAGTGGAAGGACAACTACCTCAAGGCCTGAAACGTTGGAGTGAAATGTAGGAGACAAAGATGCCCTCTCACCTTCTCAGGCAGAAAAATCACATTCCTGGGAAGAAAAGGGTCAACCTCAACCACTGTAGACGAAGGGTGTTGACTGGAAGCCACCAGGCAAGAGTCCTTCTTGGCATCGAATAGAAATTGTATGATCAAGTCCTGCCACAGTTATTACCAGACCTCCTTATTTGGAATCTCAGATTTCTCAGTTCTCCCACTTTTTCATCATATTATGTAACATTCTTGTAGTGGTCTTTCCTATGAAACTCTGGGAAGCATGGACTATGTATTCTTTTCTGATCTTGTATCCTTTCTCTGCCCCATAATGGTGTCTACTTTTCGAATGAAATACACTGAAAACTCTCAATTCATCATCCAATTCAAATGAGTTCTATACATAAGTGATGAGGGTTATCTTTGCCATTGCCACCTAATGCCTGTAGCCTGTGGCTCTTCATGACAGACACCCCGTCTTCAGACTAACCTCCCCACTTTATCTTCTTTAAATACCACTACCCTTCATTCAAATCCCCACTCAAAATAGTTGAAAGGCTTCACACTGCCTACAGGAGAAGTCTTGAATGCAAGGCTCTCCCCGAGTTGGCTCCAGTTCAGCTATTGAGACCGACTGAACCCACGCACCTCCAAAGCTATGAAATGCATTGACTCATTCATTCATTTCATCCATTCACCAAGCCAGGGTTCAGGGTCTGCCATGTAGCAGTCACTGTACCGGGTGGTAAGGATCACTCCCCATAGAGACCTTGGCCCTGACCTCAGTGTAGAGACTGTAGTGGCTGTCACTGACAATGAAAGAGTTCACCCCAAGACTTACTTTACTCTGGATACAGAGTCAAATCTTTGATGTAAGCCCCATTCATTCTTCCCAAAGAGTCCCTGATCCATCTTCTGTGACCCATATGCAAAGGCCTCATCATCGCATCCTTATCCAAGCTAAAGGCTTTCTGTGGGTTAGAGGTGAGTACATCTTGTCAGAACTGTAACTGTAAACATATAATTATTTAAACTCAAGGCAGGTGCTTCCAGAAGAGCTACAAGATGCTGTGTGATTTACATTATTTGCATTAGCACATTTGCTGCCTAGACCCTTTTTCAATAGCCTCAAACCCTCATGGAACCCCAATCTTCTACCTTATTTGCATGATCCTGCTCTTAGAAACTCTTCCACCATCTCCCTTGGCTTTAAAACTTGATCTAAATAAACCCTTAATTTTTTTCTACATTCCTTATCTGTTCATACAATTCCTCCCATGTCACCAGTCTCCTGTATAAATCTTGCAGTGCAATTAACTTCTGTCAGGTAGCAGGAAGTAAGGGAAATTTTGTTTCAGTGATAAAACCATAAAACAACCCTGCAGAAGAGCTACTGGAAAGGCAGAAAAGCCAATCTCCAAGGCAGTGTGAAGAAAAGGGGCCAGAAAAATGTTAGCTTTCTAAGCAGACACTGTTGGGTGGGACAAATAGGATTTTAGAGAAAAAGAAAAGGATATATTAAAAACAACCATAAAGTTCTATGAAGACGTTAAAGGAAAAATGATCTAAATTTGTAAGTGGTTCAGGAACAGCTAGTTGAAACTCAATTCAAACTACTTTGGTACTGAAGTGATCTGTATTACCTATGTCAGCATTTCCAGCTTTTCTTCCTGTATCTGAGAGGCATAAAGCAGACTGCAATGAGGGAAAAAATGGCATCCTGTGGTCAAACAGTCTTTGCAACATAAATATACTCTCCTTCACCATGGAAAGGTACAATGATCATAAGTATAAGAAAGGTTCTGTGAAGTCTTGCAATAAAACAAGCTGTTTAAATATTTTCCTTTTTAAAAAAAAATCTTGTTTTAAATGTATTTACTACAGGGTCTATAGGGTCTTACTACACAGATGGGACTTATAATGATCCTCCTGTTTTCAGCCTCCCATGCACTGGGATTACAGGTGCATGCCACCATGCCCAGTCTCAATCTCGATCACAGCATGCCCCAGGGTGGGGCCGGCACAGCATGAGGGCTATCAAATCCCCATCCCTGCATCTGCCTAGGCAGGTGCTTTAGTCCAATGAATTATGTGGCCAGCCCTAAAAATATCTTTTATTTATTTATTTGGGACAGGGTCTCACTATACAGCTCCACAGCTCAGACTCGGGGTGCTCCTACCGTCTCAGGCTCCCCAGCACTGGGATTACAGGTGTGTACCACCACACCCTGTTTCAGTAGACTGCATGGCATGTGGTACTGGTGATAGAACCTGGGTCCTCGTGATCATCAAGCAGGTGCTTAGACTGCTGTGCTCTAAAACAAGATGTTTAAACTGCCCCAAATCTATATATCCAAAGACCATCACAGTTTTTCTTAAAAATATAATTTTAAAGTTTCAATTGCTTTGTCTCCACTCTATCTATCTTTCATTTCTTCTATCTTGCCTCAACATATGACAACTACTTTAAATTGTTTCTTTCACCATGACTGTACCCGCTACACTGGTTGTAGGAGCACTGTACATTGTACACATTTCTTTCTTAACATGTAACACAGCTCTGCAGTCCCTCTGAAATGATTCTTCTGCACTGATTATTCAAAATTCCACATGGAAGGACTCCTTGAATACTGAAATTATACAAGTGGGGACGGGCCTACCATCAGGAACTCAGATAACAACAAATGATGCCAAGGTTGTGTGCAAAGGGAAAAAGAAACCATTTCACATTGTTGGCAGGAATGTAAACTAGTACAGCCACAATGGAAATCAGTACAGGGATCCTTGAAAAAAAAAAAGAAATTCCACTTGGCCCAGCTATATACTTCTGGTATAACTTTCTGAAAGAGTTAAAGATCTCACGTTATGGTGATTCATGCATAGCCATGTGTATAGCAGCCTGATTCATAGCAGCTGCATTATGGAAATGGCCTGTATGCCCATCAGCAGATGAACAGATAAGGAATATGTGACATTAGACACAATTATATGTTCAATTCATTTGTAAGAAAGTGGATGGATCTTGAGACCATAAAGCAAAGTGAAATAAGCCAGACACAGAAGGTTAACAATGACAGAAGCTCTCCTACATGAGAAACCCAAAATATAAATAATTTAAAGATCAAAAGAAAGGATAGATGGCTGGACAGTGTGAAGTCAACCCTGGGAGATGGAAAGGGGATGTGGAGAAAAGGGTAAGGAAGGATAGGAGGAAGGGAAAAGCAAAATGATCCAAATGCAACATGCACCACTCCCCTACAATGAATTTAATCATTATGTCTCACAAGCATATACTGACAGAAAGAAGAAACAATCTATAATCCGCACATTATCAGGAATGGGCCAATTTGTTTCAGTGAGGTAGCGCAAAAGGGGGGCCAGGGAGCTAGCTCAGTGGCATAATCACCTGTCTGACAAACTCAAGGTCCTCAGTTTGAACCCTGGTACTAAAAAGAGGTGTAGGGGGAACTGGGGAGATAACTCAGTGGTCTAAGCACCCGCCTGTGCAAGGACCCAGGTTTGATCCCCCATACTGCACGCCATGCTGGCCTCAGAACCAGGAGTTGTGGCACACGCCTGTAATCCCAGTGCTGGAGAGGCTGAGACAGGAGTATCACTACAAGTCTGAGCTGCAGTCTGAGGCCTCGTATCCAATAAATAAATATTTTTTTTAAAGCAGATTATCTCAATACCCTTTAGTGATTAAAAAGAAGCTTAAAACACAGCATAGGGTCAGCCAAATAGCTCAGTGGATTAAAGCACCTGCAAGCAGGTGCAGAGGGCAGGGGTTTGATCCCTGGGCCTGCTGTGCTGACCCCACCCCTGGGGCACACCAAGAAGGCAATTGAGACAGCGTATGGTGGCATGCCTGTAATTTCAGCTCTTGGGAGGCTGTTAAACAGGAAAATCACTAGGAGTCCAACCTTGTAGTGAGACCCTGAACACCCTGTAGATCCTTCCCTAAAATACAAAAGAAAGTAACAACAACAACAAAAATACACAGCCTGGCAAACAGAACTGTCTACTATCTCTGCATTAAAATTGTAGCCTTCAGAGTTGGGAGGAATCTTAATCTTCAGTTTATTTAAAGGTGAGGAAGTTCTCTTTTCTGTGTGCCTGGGACAAATCAACCACCCTTGTCATTGAGAACTGTGCTTATGTTGCTCCCCTAGAAAATGTCCACACATGGTGCAGACACAACCCAGGAAGGCTTTCCTTTCACACCAGTCCTCGAGCCCCAGGTTGAGTCACGTGACGCACCTTTGCTCCACAGCCTCTGGGGCACCTTTCCATCAGGCAGCAGCTCACCAGTAAGCTGGAGAGGCAGCTGTTGGCCAAATAGATGTGGTCCTCACCACAGGAGCCTACAGTGCAGTGGGGCAGCCAACATCCACACAGCTAAACACTGAGAAAAGTCTCATTACAGAAGTGTTGTGATGGAATAGAGACACTATAATCAAGAGTCAAATGGATTCTGTTTTAATTATTTACTGTGCTGTTTTCTTGGCAGGCCATGAAGTATTTGAGTGCAGTTTCTGATTCCCATTTGCATAATTTACCGAGGTACTGTGCCTGTATATAGTGGGTACGCATTAACTGCCTCCTGAATGAATTTCACTTGACTTCAAACTAAGACCCACAGGGCTTGCTTACAGTGGCAAGTAATTAGTGGCAGTGCACTAATAGGTGGTAAAAATCCACCTATTTATACATACACTTACATACGTGTCTACATCTCTGTGTGAATGCACGTGTAGCCCACACATCAAACTACACTTTCTGTGGTGCTGGAGATGAAACTTACGGTCTCACCATGAAGCTACAGTTCCAGCTCTCAAACTACTTTTACCGTTTTCTAGGCCTAGGAAATGGCCAGTGGCCTCACAGAAGGCTTTATTACAAAGTGCAGAAAAGACAGTGTCTACACTTGTCTGCTCTCCCTGATAGAAAAAGCCCGCAGCCAACCTCAGAACAATCACTCCTGTGTTCTGTTGATGCTTGGTTTTATTTGGCTATTCATTTCTTTCAGGCCCTGTGAAAATGCAAGCATAATCAAGGTTTTCCAATTAGAGCTGGCTCCAAGGAAGAATGCATTTTATTTGGGTAACTGTGCTTCCCCATGCACTTGTGATTAAAGGGTGAAGAAAACATTTGCAATTCACTCAGTTAACCTCAGTGGTACGTTATTCAAGCAAGGTCCAGAAAGAAGTCCCTACGGCACCAGCCCAGATCCTTCATTAAACCAATTCCATCTGCAGCCAGAAACTTCCCTGCCTTCCTGAGAGACCCTTGTGATCACCTAATTTAAACAAAGTGCTAGCTCATTGTTCTTGCTGAATGCCAAGAAGATTGAGAGGGATGACCTGGAATCAGGGATAGTATTCTCAAATAATTTTCAGAGTTTATTAAAAATCAGGAAGTGCACATGGCAGTGCTCCCGCCCTCCTCGAGACAGCTGCACAGAAATGCACATGTATTTTAGAGTGTCACAAAGGGCTGCCCTGCTTCATCCCCTGAGCCTCACGGGCACTTGAGATTTGAAAAGTCACCAGAGTTAGCATTGCCTTTGGATGGCTCTGTGCCCAGAAGCATGTAGCCGAGAACTGGGACTCAGGTCTTTTCTAAATGCTTATTGAACCTGTGCCCTCTCTTCCACAGATGTGTTCCAGATGCAGAATATATTTTCTTGGTCAGAAGTATGGCATTAAATAGTTTACTGTCATATATACAAAAGAATATATATATATATATATATATATATATATATATATATAATATTTATCAATCATTACTAAGTAGCTATAAACCCATTACCATCGTCACAACCAGAACATGCCCAATACCCTTGAACTTACCGATGGGCATCTTCCTGCCTATGCTACATATGATCTCAAGTAAAACAACTATTTGAGTATGTGCTTCAAACTCTTTGCCCTTAAATAGCTCCTCTATTTCGTTTTTCTACGTAACCTTCTTTCTGCCTTCATGATTTCTCTTCATGTAGGGCTTTTGACAGTGTGACTATGCTGTATACACATACATTTGAAGACAGTATTTTCCCTTTTTGTCCCCCCTCATCTTTTGTCCCATTGTTGTCATAACATTTTTGTAAATTTTCTTTATTTGTTTAGAACATTTAATGAGTATAGTCATAATATACATATTACAAAATGATTCTATGTGTGCTCCAACATATAATGCCATATAACTATTACTGCTTTAAAGGGTTATTTACAGTATTTTAAAAAGTAAAATAGCCAAGTATATAGCTCAGCAGCATAAGTGCCTGCCTGGAAAAGTGTAAAGTCCCAAGTTCAATCCCCAGTACCACAAAAAAAGGAGGAGGATGAGTAAGAAGAGGAGGAGGAAGAGGAGGAGGAGGAAGAGGAAGAGGAGGAAGAAGAGGAAGAAGAAGAAGAAGAGGAAGAGGAAGAGGAAGAGGAAGAGGAGGAGGAGGAGGAGGAGGAGGAGGAGGAGAAAAGGAAAAAAAAAAGACAAAAGTGAAATAAATTTATGTTGACCCTCCCCATTCACTATTTTTGAAAAGTTCTCATTTGCTTATGTACATGCTAATTTCTCTTATTATCAGATTTGTTCTGCTTTAAGAATGTCCTTTACCATTTCTTTTATAAGTTTACTGGGAATAAGTTTGCAAGGCCATTGTGCTTTCCTGGGGAAAGGAGGCTTGTCTCTGGAAAAAAGTTTTTTTGCTTTTAATTTCAAAACAAGTATTTTCCTTGGACATAGAATTCTGGATTGAGAGATTTGTTTTTCTGTAAACATTTGAAACATCACTTCATTGTGTTTTGATCTGCAGAGTTCTGGATGTCTGTTATGGTTCTTACCTTTTGAATGGTGTATTTAGGGGTGTACATAAGTGAGGTTCATTTGTGTTTGGTGTACACCCTGTTTGAGCCTTGTGTCCCTAGCCATATACTGTATCTCAGCTCCAAATGCCCCCTCCAGCATAAGCTTTGTATATACTGGAGGAAGAGGAAGAGGTTTTCTGTAATTCCCATAAGAGCCAGGAGGGGTCAGTGGTAAGCTATGGGGTTGTATTATAGAAGCCCCTCCCCTCCCCCCACACACATACACTAGAATTCAGTGTCGCTGCATGACCTTGAAGCCTCTGTTTGGCATCACCCCTTCTGCAGGCTTCACTACACAGCAGCCAACCCTATCATGCATGAAGGCACCTTCCTGGACTCCCTAGACAGTCCCCTGCCAATGCCCCGCAGCTTGCATGTGTTCCTGATGGTCACTCTAAAAGTCATTCCTCCTAAAAGCCTCCCAGCCCCCAAACATGTCCCTTGGGCTCCGAAGGCCTTCTGTCCCTGTTGGTGTCTGCACCTTTCCTCTGCTGTTCTCCAGCCTGCACTCTAGAACATGACTTATCATTTGCCTAACACCTCCAGTCTCATGGCCAAACCAGTGAATTTCTTCTTCTTTCTAGGGACCAGAATGTTCCATCTCAAAAGAGGATCACGCTCCTTCTATATTCAAATTTGCTTTAAGTTTTTGGGTTTTTCTTCTCAGATTCGCACACCAGAGTTTTCTTGTATGTTACATTTTTTTTTTATCTTGACCATAACTAATTGTTATTAGTTATTAATAACATTAAACTTCCCCTGCTTAGGTCACTGTGTGGTTTCTATCTCCTGATTAGATCCATTCTGTTTCAGGGTTCCCTGAGCGCTTCTTGGATCTGGGACTTGCTGATATATATATATATATATATATATATATATATATATATATATATATTTGCTATTATCCCTTCGAATCAGATTTCTGCCATTGTTATCTTTCCAAGTGTTCCGGCTTACATGAAATGCTGATTTGAAAATAGGATCCCGAGGAGAAAACCAAAGCAATAGCCATGCAACTTGTTGGTGTAAATCATAGCACTGCTGTGGGACCAGGGAGCTTGCACTTGGGGTGCTCACCTCTGAATTCTGCAAATCACTTGTTGAGTTTTTCCAAATTTTATTTTAAAGAGAACAAAAAACAAAAACTAAAAAACAACAACCAAGATCGTGACTACCTACAGTATCTCTAATGGATTGGGAAAGATAGCTTCATTCCAGGCCCAGAAGCACAGTGTGACCTGGAGACCAGTTCCTGGAAGCCAAGCCTTTCCAACAATACTGTGAGCCATCTACATTTCTCAACCGAATGCTTTACACATATAATCTGCAGTCATTGGTCTATAACATGACCACAGGAAGCACACACCAAAACCAAGGGAGATAGGACAAGGTATTCTGATAAGTTTCTCCCCACTTACAATCACTAGTTTTGATAATTTCAGATACTGTATATGTCATACTATAGAGAAGCTTTTCTTAGGCTTTCTCTATCAGATCACATGCTTTTAACGGTCAGGCATTTTGTCTTACTCAACTCTGAGTTATTCGTACCAGGTGGTGAGTAAAAGCTCAATGAAATGTGCATTAATATAAGTTTTTATGATCTCAAATTAACTTCTCTATGTAAATCTTAAATGATCTCTCAGTAAGAATGTAAGTTCCTTGTGTCTCTATCTAATAGGGATATGGAAGGATCATATCCAATGAGAATGGTTTTGCCTTGGATCTACCAGGTGAAGGTATTCTATGGCCTAGAGTAGACTAAGAGCAGAGAAGACTGCTGGGACTTGTGGGACTTGTGATGTCACTAGGTAGGTAACTACTGTAAACCTATTGTCTCTCGGTCTGGACTAGGTGAAAAGGCTGTGGGGTCCAAGTGATGACAATGGCGGGAACTTGACTGAAGAATAAGGTAGAAGCATGCTAAAATTGGCATTAATCTGATAAGTGAGTTTGTTATGTTTGGATTTGATTTATCCCTTAGGGTTCAGGTCTTAGAAACTTGGCTTCCAATGCAGTATGATGAATAGTGCTGAAACCTCTAGCAGGTAGCACCTACTGGAAGGTGTTAGATCTCTGGGGACATTTCCCTTGGAAGGGGTGAATGACTCCTGAATCTCTACTCTTTCCTGTTTTACCTGTGACTCTTCCCACATGCCCTGTTGCAACTGTGAGGCCATAGGCCCCCACCAGAGCTTAGCAGAGGCAAACACCATGCCCCTGGACCTCCAAGACTATGAGCCACATAAATCTCTTTTCTTTACAAACTCTAAGCTTCAGGTATTTTATTATAGTAACAACAACAAAATGAACTAACACAGAGCTCTTTTACTTGCTCCTAGACCAGGGCTGGGATGAAGGAAAGAGAGAAATGGGTAGAGATCAATGGCTTGTAAGAGTGAAAGAAAGAAAAGGGACAGGGGAGAGACCGAGTGGAGCACCAGTGGGCAGCTGCAGGTGGATGAGAGAGACAGCACCCTCTTATTTTAGCATGTTTTCCTTGTCTCTCCTTTAATTATGAGAGAAATGAGGCAACGCATTTGTGCACCAGTGGCCTATGGTTTAAGATTCTGGGCCACACAATACACTCTCCAGGTGCAACGTGCACTTCGTAGTTTCTGCCCCTCACGAAACCTTTCTTTTCAACTCAACTCATGTTGACACCCAGGTGAGGGGGGAGTGTTGGCTGATTAGTGTAGTGTGGACCCCTAGGTGTGCCAGGTGAAGCTGCATAGCACCGGGATGGTCTCAAAATAATACCCTGGCAGTTCTTCTCTGCATGACCAGAAACCATGTCAGGGCTTTAATGGCATAACCTGCTGTGTGA
The DNA here is from genome assembly GCA_004027915.1 of Capromys pilorides. NCBI lineage: Eukaryota > Metazoa > Chordata > Mammalia > Rodentia > Capromyidae > Capromys > Capromys pilorides. Next base: position 20,572 of record PVKN010009284.1, read on the forward strand.
GAAAAAGGTTTCCCAAAACCACAGGTTTAATCTAACAATAAACAGCTTCTTGGGGCCTCTTAGGCATGGCTGCATAAATTTGACTGCTTAAAAATAGATATGCACAGCACTTCGCCCCTCTCCTGTGGCAGCACATACAAGGATGGGGAGGATGCTGGTAATGTCTGAGCCATTCTCCGTGTCTCTGGGATGCTCTGGTGGGAGATCAATGTGGACCCTGGGCTCCAGGATGGAGGACTCTCTGTATCACGTGTGGGGCTGTGACAAGGACTCAAAGTGGATGTTTGAGTCTTGCCTGCTGTGCTGCTGGTCTCCGAGGCATTCCACCCCTGTCTCTGTTTCTTATTTCCCGAAATCATTCCGTAACTTTGGTCCCTAATCCACACTGTACTAGAAAGGTCTTCATATATTCAAAGGCTATGTTCTCATCTTCTCTTTACTTCATCTTCTTCAAGGAATAAACAGTAATCAGGTGGGTTTTACCAGTCACTACCTAATTAGAATATAGTCCATGCCCCACCAATCTGATTTCACTTTCTTTAGAAGCACATTTCTTTAACCCATGTCTATATTTATTTAATATAAATTTGTGCATCACTCAGAGAGTTCCCTCAGAGGAGTTAGGGAATTTTAGCAATATGTGAGGTTGAACCTGTAGAACAAGAAAAAGTTCACTAGACAAAGATTGTCTTATATTCCAACAAAATAAAATCAGGAGCATCCTAAAGATGGGGCCTATATTCTTCCCTGAAATTATAGGGCTAAAAGCACTTTTTCATTGTTCTCTACCAAGAATTCTGAAGCTTTATTCTGCAGTTTCCAAATGAAGAATAGTAGTTGCCCCAACCTTAGTTAGAATGAGATGGAAAAAGATGTGGGATGAAGATGGGGTATTTTTGCTAATTTTGTGCTACTTCAGAATGAATGAATACAGTGCCTGACAGACAGAAGATGTTTTATAAGTATTTGATAACTAAATGAACAAAGAAAAGTCAATGATGAGAAGGCAGAGATCAGTCAAGGGTCATTTGTTGGGGCTTCTACAAGGATTCCATTAGGAGGATGTAATAGCTTTCCTCAGCAGAGACATGACACTCGACACATCCAGAGAGGTTTGTTTCGGCTCACAGACGGAAACGGTTTATTCCATGGTATTCCAGCTCCAAGCAGAAACAGCACAACGGAAAAACATGGTGGAAAGGAAAAATAAGCTACTCCGCCCATCACAGCCAGGCAGCACAGAGAGAAAGGAGGAGTCAAGACAAGAATACACCCTTCCAGGGGGAGTGTCAAGGACCAACTTCCGAGACTCCCCACGTATAAATAGCCCATCAGCTATACACTCGTGTGTGATTAATCCACTGATGACCACCTTGCCCCCATAATCCATCACTCAGTCGCCTTCCCAAAGCCTTTTCTTTAAAATTTTGGGAGACTAAAGGTCTATGAGTTTTGGGGGGACAGTCTGGATTTAATGCATAATATTCAATCACTCATACTGGGGCTTCCCAGAGGTGTCCCAGTCAGGGACATGTCAACCACAGTGTGTGGGAATCTGCAGGAAATGGGAAAAAAGAACCCAGAGAAGGACCACAAGGATGTATCAGGATACACAGATCCACAGAAAATAGGCAGATCCAGGTCACAGCAGGATGACACAAGCCTTGCAAGAAAAAGAGGCACGAACAGCTGCACCTCATCAATACTTTCAGGATGACTTAATACATGAATGAATGAATCTAAAGTGGAATATCGGAAGGAAACAAAACAGTACAAAGGGAAAACCAAAGACTAATGACAGAGTAAGTTTTTAAGGTTCTTGCTATAAAATGATAGGCAAATGCAAATGAGATGAGGAATTAATTAGGTTAGGTAATCTTTTGTGATACTAGATACTATGTATCCCATGCTTACCAGAGGTGAGACTAATTTCTAAGGCTACTACAATGATCAAGGACCAAGGTAATAAAACACAATGTGTAAACATGATAGTTTTCTAGGTACCGTTTTCTTAGGCAAGAAAACGAGGCAAGAGAAGGAGGTCACTTGCCTAAGTCTCATTGCTTGGAAGTGTTGGATGTGGAACTGGTACTCACACCCAGCTGCCTCACCTAACAGCCCACCATCACAATACAACAGCAGAAGAAACACCAAAACGGCACCCAGGATTTGGAGGCAGATTTATTTACATCGATGGGCTCTGATCGGGATCACTCCAAAAGTGTAAAGTCCCAAGAGCTCAAGGAGGGAATTTGCTGTGGGACTGTAAAGGGGAAGTACAGAGATAGAGTCCTTGGCTGTCGTTGATTGGTTTTTGCAATATGTATCATAGCAACAGCTATGCATCCCAGTGGCCAGCTGCTTCTAGAAGACAGAAAGCAACTGGAACTGCAACGGGAACCATGGCCTGGGCAACTAAGAAGCTGATGTACCCATAGCGGTACATCTTCCCAGAAATAATAGACTGAGACTGAAAGCGGAAGCTCTGACTGCAGAGAAGTCCACATGGGCTGTCAACTGCCCTCCTGCACCCACCCTGGATTGCCAGACTGAGAATTGTACTGTTGGTCAAGAAGTCTGGATTTTACATTACAAGTATACGTAATCACTGTCCCAGAAACCAACCTTGACAAGTGAATGATCCAGATACATACATATAAATGACAATACTACAAGATTAATTGTTTCAAAGAGCTTGTAATGACAAAAATCTGGAAAACACTTTTATGCCCCATCAATACAGGAATGGTAATACTATAAAAAAATTGGACATCTGGAGAAAAATATAGAGAACCTACTTTTTACATTATATCCTAGCATAATCTCCACTTAAATTTCATTTAAATTGCTTATTTAAATGTAAAAATAAAATCACTAGAAAACAGAAGGAAGGGATAGCTTTCCTGCAACACAAAGTTCAAAACTACAAAAGAAAAATCTATACAGATTTGATTACACAAGTGTTTTTCATACAAATTTTAGGGCTAGTGAGATAGCTCAGTGGACTAAGTACCTGCTAGGGCAAGTGCTGTAACCAGGGTTTGAACCCCAGTACTGCATGCCGTGCCGGCCCCGCTCATGGGCACACTGAGTTGGCAACCGAGTCTTGTCATGGTGGTGCACACCTGCAATCCCAGCACTGGGGAAGCTGAAAACAGGAGGCTCACTATGAGTCCAAGCTGCGTAGTGAGATCCTGTACCAAATACATATATTAAATACATACACACATACACCATAAAGTGGCCTTCGAAAGTCTTTCCCCAACTGATATACCAGGGAAAAAAATTGCAATTTAAATTACATAAAAATGAAAGAACTAATTTACTTAATATCTTAAAAGCTTCAACAAACTCATCAGAACAATAAGCAAAAGAAATATATATATATATATATATATATATATATATATATATAT
>PVKN010009285.1:0-23974 GCA_004027915.1 Capromys pilorides
ACAGAGGAGCAGTGTTTGAAAAGGGGAACAAGGCTGCACCCACCTAGACTTGAATATAAGCAGGGCATCCCTACCTTCCTTTAATGACCAGTGTCAGCCAAGAACATCTCCAGGCCACTCACACACTGATTGCGACTTCTGCCCTGTACCACGTCTTGGATTATTTCCACAGGGTTATTTCCCTGATGCAAGGGACTTACTTTGCTTGGTCCCAATCTCAACGGTTTAGAATGTCGAGGTGTGCATGTGTGTCTGAGGGTAAGGTCAGCCAGCCCTCTTTTGGCACTCAGGGCGTAACAAAAAGACACTGTCCACCACCACTGCCCCCATCATGGGCCTGTGGAACTAGGTCCCAGGACCCACACCTTTGCCTTTCTTCACTGCTTAGCCACTCAGCAACTATTTCCTTGTCATCTTCTGAAGTCCAACCCCCTGCCACTGTCATGTGGATTCTGTGGCTTGTCAATACATAGATTTAGGAGTCTCATATTTTCTCAAAGTAAAAAATTATTCACCTGGCCTAGTGTTATACCCCTGTAACTTCTGCATTCTGGGAGGCTGAGGCTGGAGATTCACAAGTTGGACCCCAGCCTGGGCAATTTAGTGAAACCCTGTCTAAAATTTAAAAAAAAAAAAAATGCTAAGGTCCTTAGCTCAGTGAAAAAAAAGGCCCCCGTTACAATCCCCCAAATCAGCACTTGGAAATGTTATTGAGTACTCACACTCCCTGTGCTCCAGCAGCAGCCATCCTATAGTCCAAAGCCAGCATCAGGCAGGCAACAACATTCCACCACATTGTCCCACATTCGAGGATCAGCTGCAACCCCTCCCCACACCAAGGCACAGGGAGGCAGAGGGCAGGAGGGCACCCACTCTAAGTTTAGCTCTGAGGGCACAGCCTGTATGGCAGCATAGCAAGCGGAAATTTGGCTGAGGCACTTTGGCCTCAAGGGAATTAGAAAGCTCAGAGATAGAGAAGGGAGGTAGAAAGTGGGCCGAGGGCAGCAGGACAGGCACCCTCCTGGGGTAGAGGCCCTGAGGACTACAGGAGGCAGAGCTGGGCCAGGCGAGGCCTCTGGGCCAGAGACAAAGGAAAGATTTCAGCTCCCTCTCCCTAGGCAACCTGCCTGCTTCCTGCCCACCCCCAGGAGCTTTGCAGGGATGAAGCAAGCCCGTGGGACAATGCTCAGTGACACCAGCTTTGCAAACAAGTCCAAACAATATGCCTGTCCCTCCTCTTACAGGCCACTGAACCCAGGCTTTGTGTTAGGCCAGCCCATCCAAAGCTCATATAGTTATTCTCACACCCCCTAAAGGCCCAGCCATGGAGGATGGGGGTCATGAGACCCTGTTTACCTATGGAGCTGACCCCACCAGGAGCTGGCCAAAACAGTCTTAAAGACTAAGGGACCCAGCCATCTCTCTGTCCTCAAGGCCCACCTTATCTCGATTCAGAAAGAGAACCTTGCTTTCCAGATCCAAGCCCAAGACCCCCCTCCCCTTTACTTCTTTCCTCTCCACCTTTCCAGGAACTCCTGACTTAGCCTTGCCATATTTTTATTTTTCTGAGTGGGACTGAACACCCTCTCCTTAATTGTGTTCCCATTAAACAAGCTCGTAATAAATACATACCAAGGGAAAGAGGGTTGTGCAACACTGCATCCTCACAAGTGATAATTAAACACAGTTCACAGCAATTAAGCAAATCAGGGAACAAGACAGGGGTGGGCGCAACAGATATATTACTAGTTACATGCTTAGGAAGAGTCTGGAACCCCATAATCCTCAAGTGCAATGATACGGCCTTGGGAATTGCTTCTTGGTTTAAGCAAATGGCATCTTGTCTGGTTCTCAGAAATCACTGTAGTCTGTGACACTGGTATGGTAAGAGGGGAACTTACTGCTCCTGAAACAGTCTCCCCAGCTGTGAAAATGGCAGCACTGGGCCCCTCCACAGAGACTGCACCCTTCTCTTCCATCCCCAGAGCCCCACCCCACAGCTCTAAGTCTAATTCCTGTTGACCTTCCTCCTCACCAGACTTCTGAAAACCAGGCGGCCTGGCAGGATGAAGTCCAAGAGCCTGAATTCCATCCCACTTGGCCATCAGCTAACTATGGAACTATGGATAAGGCACTGTCCCTGTCCAGACCACCGTGGCTTGCTCATTCTATGTTGTGATTCAAGTCCCTGCCCACTCTGCTGCTCCCAGGGAATAGCTCCAGCTGGCTATCCAATCCTCTCTGCATCCCCCCACTGGTCCAAGCTCAGAGCAGGGCCTCTATGAGGGCTCAGATAGTGGTCTGTAGGCAGAGCCCTAAGGGAAGTTATACTGTTATCCTTCTGCATACTAACCAGGGGCTGGGAGGTGGGACCAGTTCTGGGCACCCATGGCCTCCCACCTGCTGGTCACTCTGCTCTGCCCTAGGTTCCCTGAGGGACATTCAAGGAGTAATCTAAGTCTGTCCACTGGGACCTTGCCTTTACCACATCTACTCAGTGGAATAGTCCCTGTGCAGGGGGAGGGGGGGTGTGCACTGGACAAACACCAAGACTGCACCCCACTCCCCCCCACACATACACAGGTAGTTCCCAGTTCCTAGGCTTCCACAGAAACAAAGTTCTATGTTGGGGCTGGCACCCCAACAGCCAACTTGGTGCAGGAGGCAAGGCAGTCCACGGCATGAAGTGGGGTAGTTTAATGATTGGATGAGTTTCAATGCCCTGGGGCCCCTCACGTGGCTCTGGTCACAGTAGTGACCAAGGCTAATCTGAGAGGCAATAATGGGGAACTCATATGCAGCGGCACTGTGTCCATTCCGTGAACAAGAGCCTGGACCCTCAAAGGCCAACTTCATTAGGGTCACTGCGAAACACGCAAGACATCTACGTCAAAGGCTTCTATCTAGCTGTAGGGCTAAAAGGTGGCTCCAAGTACAGACGTGCTCCCGCCCCCTCCACTACCAGGTGGAGCCGCACAGCTCTGCACGGGGTTCATAGGGGTTCATAGGTGCGGAAACAGCAGCGCCTTCCCACAGAGGCCGCTGTCCCCCTGCTTTTAGCACAAACACCTTTTCCATGTGTCCAGTGGCGGAAGCCGCCAAAGCCAAATCTGCCAAACATAAACAGGAAGAGGCACAGTGCCAGCGATGGAATCGGCTTACATTGAAGTCTGGCTATGACTTATGAGATTATATTCTGGACTAATAAATACCATTCCCTAATCTCTCAAAGTTTGACTCAGAGCTACCATGTGTGTATTAATAGATACTAATAATACTTTGCTCCCTTTGCATCCTCTGGACATGTCTCTTCTGTCTTCATAGTACCCCCAAAAGTAAGAGCAGAAGTAAGACAAACAGGTTTTCCCTAAGGAATCCGTACAGGAAGGAAGAGAAGACCCATCCTAAAAGCTGCCTTCAGAATGGTCCTCCGAGCCGGCCCGGTATTTGGAGCGGAGCTGCAGAGATGGGGCAGCGGCACTGGAGACGACTGCGGAGCAGGACTAAGAAAGCGAGCGGGAAAGAGGCTCAGGACGGTGATGAGCCCCCCGCCCTCCACTGGTGCATGTCTGATGCCTTCGAAACAAGCAACCGGCTCTGGACAGGGGTAGAAAACACCATCCTAGCAATCACGTGCAGCCCTCCTGGCATCCCCTAAGCCCCGGGAGGCACAGACCTCCTCCACCACCACCACCCCTCCCCCCGCACGCCCGAGCCTGGCAACTCAAACTCTGGACACCTCCACTGCAGCCCCAAGTGCCTGAAGCTCAAGGAGCCAGAGACTGCAAAAAGAAAAAAACTGATCTCAAGACAGGCTGATGGGGTGAAGGGACGAGCATGGTCCCCGGGGAACACAGCCTTAGCCCAAGGCCAGGGTCCGGCGGGAAGACGGTGGGCACCGCGCTCATCCCGTGCAGCGCTCCAACACCCACCCGGTCCATGGCGCCCCTCTTCTCAAGTGCCCCCTCCTGGGGGGAGGGGGAGGCGAGAGAAGAGACCGAGCTGTGTCCGCCTTACCCAAAAGCCCAGTGCCCAGCCATCTCGCCAGGGCTTTGCCTCGGTCCCCAGCCCCGGACATCGTCCTGTTCTCTGCGGAGCTCAGGAACGGGGTATTGGGCACCGCCGCTCTCTCCGCCACGGGTCAGGAATCGGCCCCGCAGCTGCCGGGAGCTCTGCGCTGCCGGTCGGGGCTCGGGAAAGTTAGCGCGGAGGGAGCAGGCGGAGGGCGAGGGGGGAGCGGGACAGAGAAGGGGGGGAGGGGGCGGAGCCGGGCGGGAGAAGACGAGGGCGCCGCGGCGGGGAGGCTGCGCCTCGGCCCTGGACGCGCTCCAGCCGCAGGAGGGGCGGCGGCCGCCGGGCCAAGGCGCCCGGCTCGAGGTCCCGGAGCCCCAGGGCCGCCTCGGGCACCCCGCTCCCGCTCCAAGCAGACTGGGCTGCTGCGGTCTGCACCGCAGGGCTGGCGCGCAGCCGCCCGCAGCCTCGCGAGCTCAGCGGAGCGGCCGCGGTGGAGCACAGCTTGGGGGTGGGGGCGCTGGGGTGGAGCTTTGGGGTGCTGGGGACTGTTCGGCTTTGCTTGGGGAGCACAAGCGGGAGCCGCTCCGCCCTCGGGGACGGCATCCTCGCTGCGCTGCCGCAGGCGGTGGGCGTGTGCCTGCTCGCTCGCCCGCCCGCTGTGCCCACTGTGCCCGCTACACCCGCCGCCGAGGCTGGGCGCTTGCAGCAGGAACCCGTGCCCGCCGCCTCTGGCCGCGTGGTTCCAAAGCCCCGCCGGTTTCTCTGGGCGCGGAGAATGGCTTCCGAGGGTGAATCGCCCTACCCCTCGCCCACCATGCTCCGCGACTGCTTCACACAGCCTTTTCCTAACCCTTCGGTTCTGGTAGTGTGGGGTCTGCACCCCCTTTCGCACACACCCACAGTTCTCCCTCTCCTATCCCCCCTCCCAACCTAGGCCATCTCCCCTCCCCCAAAGCTCAGAACTTGCCAGCGAAACTTCCTCTGCCTCCCTTTTGAGGTGGCTAGAGCCCGCATCACGACCAGATCTGAGGGCTGGGATGACGCTTGGAACCGAGAAGACTTTTCCCAGACAGCCGCGATTTAGAGTAACCACCTCAAAGAGCACCTTGAAGATGGGGGTTCAGGAAATACCGTGGGTGTCCTCAGCACCCCTGCCGGTATCCAAGCCTCCCTCCGCTACAGATCCTCTTTGCTGTTGGAGCATCGCTGTCCTCGGAAGTCGCCCGAGCTTCCTGATCCGCCCGCCGCAGGCAGGCTACACACTCCGGCCACCCACCCTCTCAACCTGGGTCCACAGGTTGAGCCTTCCGGGACCTTGAGGTGTAGGCAAAATGGCAAGACCTGTGTAATCCCGGAGCGTTGCCACCTTCTTCTGTATCATTGTTAGAGCGGTAGAGTGGCTGGGGGACCCATTAATATTGTAACTGGAACCCCAGGCATGTCACACAACCTTCTTGTGAAGTCTCTGCTCTTCACCTGTCAGGTGGTGGACCATGGAGGATATTCACCTCATAGGACCCTTCAGAGCAATACGAGGCATGTGTCAGTACTTACTAGGGAAACGAATTTAATGCAAGACATAACAAGTACACAAAAATTTACAAGATTGGTTTACCAGAGTCAGATAAAAAAAAAAAGTGCAAAACGTCTGGTGATGGAGAGTCACAGGGCACAGACTGAGGCCAGGAGCTCACCGTAGTGTCCTGTATGAGTCCAAATCAGGGGGCCAAAGGGTGTGGGCTGGAGGCCAAAGATGACATCCAAGGGCAAGGTGAAGACTGGAGCTCCGCCAAAAAAAACAGAAGCAATCTTTCCTTCTTTCTTTCTCCTTTACACCATTCAGTGACAAGATGCCCTGGCAGGGTCTTCTGTCTTTGACAAATCCCCTCAGCCACACTCGGAACTAGGCTGCCCGTGCAGTTGGGTGTTTCTTGTTCAGGTTGGCACAGTTAACTATCACAAGGGATGCTCAAACACTAGCATGTGTTTAAGTAAAAATGTATTCAAGTCAAGGACACATGGCCATTAATCCCCTTCGAAATAATCCCCCCTTCAGTTTCTTTTTGCAGTGGGTGGTGAACTCGGGACCTTGCACTATGCCACTGAGCTATCTCCCCAGCCCCCAGACCCTCATCGCTTTGAACCCATATTCCAGTGCTTTTGCCACTACCTGAAGCAGCTCTGGACCTGTTTTTTCAAGACTGTCATTATGAAGTCTGATTTTAAAAAACACTGTAAATAATACATCTAAGTGTCATCCAATGGAAAGAGCAGTCCAAGAAGAATAAGATACTCTTCCTCCACTTCAGTAACTAGGTCTAGTAGCTTGTGACTTCTGGTTATTTCCCCCAAGTCAAAATGACCCTGAAAGACAAGTGTTTTGAGTCAGTTTGGGACACTGCGATAGCCCACTACAGCGCAACTAAGAAGACTTCCAGTGCTGCTTCAGAAAGTGGCAAGAAGATAGCAGAAGTGCGCCTGAAGCAGTGGTGGGGGGGGGGGGTATTTTGAGGAGGCTCAACAGCGAAAAATCTAATCATTCATGATATTTTTTTATGACATGGCACATAATACCCTCAGCCCTGGCCTCCAGGTGCTAGAGGTTCTCTTGCTGACCCTCCTCTGGCCATGCCTTTCCTCCCTGGACAATGAATCCATAGGAACAGGCAGGGCAGGCAACTACACCCCTTCTAGACTTCACCTGAGATCTGGGACCCTAGAGTTCCCTGTTTAAGTACCCTGTGTCAGCCTTTCTCCAGATCTACCCCCACCCCTCCAAAGCTAGCCACATTAGCCATGCACCCCAGGCCTGGAAATTGACCAAGGGAATGCTGTTTGCAGGTGATAGGGAAGGGAAGAACTTGATGCGCAGATGGAGCATCTCTATGAGAGCCCCTGCTGCTGCAGGACCTAAGAGACTACCCTCAGGCATAGTCTAAAAAGTGCTATTTTGGACCTTGTCTTCCAGGTCATCAGAAAGGAAAATATGAATCAAAGAGAATAAAAGACGAACTTGACAAGTTATTATCCCAGTTCATAACATATCTAGACCTACATACCATTTTCATTTTTACACCTTCCCAAGACTTGACAAACATCAGAAATAGATCTGGCTGGGAATGGTGAATGAGAGGCTACTGCATGGAGAAGTACCAGGCAAGACGATAGGCACAGGGTGAACACACAGTACACTTGAGCTCAAAGAGGTCTGTGGCCTCAGAAGTCCTCGCCCTGTGTCCAGGACTGCAGCTTTGCCCTTTCCTTTCCCCAGGAGGCCCCTACACTACACTAACAGGGCTGGCTTCCCCAGGGCCTGCTTTATTTTTACAACAGGGTCATGTTTCTCAGAGGAGTAGTCTGAGGTGAAAGAGGAGGTGAGCCAGACGGGAAGGAAAGTGACCCCTGCCCAAAAAGGGGGAGAGGACCGAGCTCAGGGATATCTTTAGACCTTGCTACAGAAAGGGGAAGCAGTTTCCTCTGGTGCCCTCTCCCCTACTGCCTCACTGTCCACAGCTTCTTAGAGCTGGAAAGGTCCTTAGGAAATCCCCATGGCTCCAATGAGGAGATGGGCCCAGAAAGGTAGAATATGTGGCCCAAGGTCACTTAGAAAGTTACTGGTAAAGGCAGAGGTGAAATTTTTCCCATATTTGGTTTTGCCCCAGCTTTTCCCTAAAGAGCATCAAGAGGGCTCCACCGCCACTGAGCAGAAAAAGTGCTTGGGAAATGCATTAGTGGCTAGAGGATTTTTACATTTATAGAGCACTTTTCTCAAAATTTCTCAGAAACCTGGCCCATTGATCTAGCTGGGAGGCTGCTCCAGAGGATACCAAGGAAGAGGGTGACAAAAATCAGGGTTCCTTCTCTCTTGCCTTTGGGAAATTCTTGACCAGTCCTCCTTTCTGCCCAGCTCAGGAACCCCTAGTCCCTGGGGGAGAGGAAGGGATACAGTAATACACTCAGTTCTGGGTTCCCTGGCTCAGAAACACTTCGAAAAGCAAGCTTTTAGGATCAGAAATAGACTGAGCCCGTACCCAGGAGCAGCAGCAAACTGTCGTTCTCAGGCTGGCAGAGACAGGCTTTCGGGGAGGTCCAAGGGAGCTCTAGGGAGCAGTCAACACTACTGACTTCTCTGAGCCGGCAGCCCCTTCACTGGTCACCTCCTACCCTGGATCCCCCCAAGAGGCCTGATTTGGTTAGGGAAGGAGGTCAGGTCTTTGTGTTCAGAAGGGGTTGCCTCAAGGAGAGCCAGTGTGAGGGAGAACTAGTGTGGGCAAGATGGGCACCGAGCCCCGCAGAGGCCAGCCTCGGAGCTGCTCTGCCACAGGAAGGCACATGGCACGGAGCGGGGCAGAGGGGGACCCCCTTCCACAGGTGACCAGGGCAACTGGACGGAAGGCTGCCACCCCGCCACTCCTCAGGGAGCTGCCCAGGATCCTGTGCGGGAGGGAAACCGCACAGACAGAGAGAGGGAGCTGCCTGCCCGGATGGACAGATCTCCCGGGCTATTTTGAGGTGAGCTCCATCCAAGTAGCAGGAGCCAGGCAGGGAGCCCCTGGCCCCCAACTCCCCTACTGCCCTAGCCTGCCACCTCCCTCTCCCGCCTCCTCCCCCAGAAGCCCTCGCGCGCTCCCATCAGGGCATTGCAGGTAACTCGGCAGCTCCAAGTGCTGACTTGGCTTCTGCAGTGAGTGCACCCCACGCTTCACCTCTCAGCTCCTCTCTGGCCTTAAATCAACAGCCAGCGCTGCATCTGCGCCTCACCTGCCCTGCTACCCCCAACTTGCAAACAGAGTCTGGCCTTGGGACGGTGGAGCTGCAGGCACCACATTCTCTGAAGTAGAGTTAAATGCCCACAAATCCTTCTGCCACTTGTGTCAGGGCTGGACACACACTACTGGATCAGTGATGGGGCCCTCCTTCTAGCACACCTAGGTCTGTCTTCTGCCCCTCCTGGGCGCCCCCTGATGCTCAGAGTCCTCTGGCCACCAGCCAAAGTCTCAACATCCACTGAAGTTTGGCAGGTGTGGAGGGGGTTAACAGCACAGCATGCGCCAAATCAACCGAAGCCACGTGGCTTAGCAGGCTGGCAAGGAACACTACTGCAGGGCCACTTCAGCCTGCACCAGATCCCCAAGTTCCTCTGGCATTGCTGAGTTAGTGTACAGACAAAGTCTCTCTGAATCCTCCTCCCAGGACATCTTCATTTCTTCTCACCTCTCTCCACTTTCTGGGAGCTCTGGGCACAGGCAGGTAGGCAGCCACCTTCCCTGTCCCTCCCTTCTGCTTTTTCTGCTTTCTGCCAGGTTCTCTCCGAACAACCTCTCAGGCAACGGGGGATGGGGAGCCCCAGACAGATGAGCTCATGAGGAGGAGGAAGCCAGAGGGAGGAGGGAGCTAAACACCCTGACCAGAGAGCTGCTCTCCAGACAGTCCCAAGCTGGAGAGTTTGTGCCCACTTCCAGGAGCAGGCATATGATTTGCTTGTGCAGCTCAGAGACAGGGTGAGTCCTGGGCATCTCTTTATTTTGGGCCACGTTGGGGTGGGGTCTGAAGCCCTCTGGGGTACAGTGTCAGTCACCTTACCTAGTACCAGAGCTATATTCACCTCTCTGCTTCGTGGGTCCGTGTCCCTCTACTCCTTCCTCATCAACAGAGAAGGGGCGCTCAGGAGGTGGTGTTGGAGGCAGTGGGGGGTTGTCATGCATTGCAGCTACTGCCTGTGAACCAGCACTTCCACCGAGGGCCAGATGTCGCTCTGGACCACTAGACGGTCCTACTCTAAGACGAAGCACAAAGTGGTGTGAGTGCCAAGCAGGACTTTCCTATTCTTCTGGCCCCATTTATCCCCTATGGACATTTTAGTGTAGGAACAGTGGGCTTCACAAATTGAGGGAGAAGACATTGTGGACAAGGAGAGGAGACCCTGCAGAAGGAGGAAATAAAGTGGGGAGCAGGGGACAGGAGAGGGAGGGAAGGCCTGGGAGCAGTGAGTAGTCATCCTGGGGTGGAAGGTGACTTAAAGTTGGAGTGTGGCTCAGGCTGAGGAGGAGGGTTGGGGACAGAGAGAGAACTGGCCAGTGGGTGAAGAAAAAGATTCCCGGGCTTCTGCAAGGTAGAAAAAGACCACAAGCCAAGAGGAAAGAGGATGGCAACAGAGACCCAACTGTTTGCATGGATCCTGGTCAAAGGGCCAGGCCAGGTAGCTCTGCCCCTGGCCCAACTAGTTCTGCCCCACAGCCCATCTCCTTCTTGAATGAAGGTGGCTGGGACTGCCTTTTCCCCACCCACCCCTCAGTCTCTGGACTGCAGGCACCAGTCCCTGGCCCCTTCTCACAAGGATGTGGTGGCTCTAGATTCATGTACCCCGCATTTGGATTGACACTGGCACTTTCCCAACCATGTCACCTTATTTGTATGTGTGTATTTAATGCAGCAGAGCCTCAGTTTCCTCTTCTGTTAAAAAAAATGAGAAACGAAGGCACATTTTAGGGCTTGTTCTGAGGAGCAGGTAGGCCCATGGACATAAAATACCTAGTTTGGTGTCAGGCACAGGATAGGTTCCCAATAAATAGAGGTGGTTCCTATTGGTCTAGCCAGTTGTCGCTCTCCAGCATTTTTAGGAAGGTCATGAAAACCACCAGCAGGCTTGGCCCAGTAGGAGACACACAGTGTGTATGCTGGGGGTGTGAGGTTCACCCAGAAAGCTAGGAGAAAGTGATGGAGAGTACTTTTCTCTTTTCTTTATGATCTTGCCTGGAAAGCAATCTTTGCCCTGCTGGTGGGCCAAGGAAGGCAAGTTAGGCTTGATCTAATCTTTGGCAAGAAGCCCCCAGGGGCACCTGGTTTTGAATGTCCCACCTCTCCTGGCCAGTGTCCCCCTATATGCGTGGTTCTTCCCATATCTCCCACCCCCACCTCTGAAGAGCCAGATGAAGAAGAGTTAGATAAAGAGGACAGAGGTGGCCCTGGGCCAGACTGTGATCGAGTAAGATGGCAAGAGGGCAGGCAGCAGTCGGTCATATTTATTTCAGGCAAGCAAAAGTTACTTCTGCTTTTATCGTTTGAGTCCTAAAATGAAGACTGCCAAGGGTCATTGTCAGTCATTTCAAAGGATGCTTGGACGTATAAATCTTCTCAGCAACCCCAAAGCTTTGTTTACATACCTTCCGGGACAGGGATCTCATTACCTCCAGAAACTCAGCCCTCCGTTCTGTTCGGACTTACACTGGATCAATAGCTGCCTTTGCCAGCCAGCTTCACCTTGGGGCAGAAGGGAATGGGTCTGATCCCTCTCCCCTACGGCCACAGGCCTGGCCAGCAACTATGACATACACTTCCCCTCCTGGCTGAACATGCTCCCCTTCTCTTCAATCTGTGAGACAAACAGTCCCTAGTCCCCTTGTCCCTAGTCCCTTTGCCATCTGTTTATGGGGATTTGACCCAGCGGAGAAGCAGAGGCAGCTGCAGCTGAGATAAAGTTGATCCCCTTTGGGCTGTAGGGGAGACCCCCTCCTGTGGAATCCCAAGTAGCCTGGCTGAGTGTCCAGTGTCCCTTTCCTATTGCCTCCTGGACTCTCAAGGTCGAATTGCCAGAGAAAAGGAAAAACTGCCTCCCCAGGCCACCCAACACCCCACCTCAGGCTCCCCGACTGTCCCACTTCAGCTCATCCGTCTGTTACACCTCCGACTTTCCTCCCTCTTTTTGCCAGAGGTATCCTCAGTCCCCCAGGGGAATGGAATCCTAGGTGAGAACCCACAGGGGCCTCCCCCACTAAAGCTATGCATTTGTTAGGGTGTAGGATGCAGGTCTCAGTCAGGCAGCCCTATCTCAAACCCCCTGGGACTCTCATCCCCTGGGCGGCTGGAGCTCTTCCTTGGCATCAGTGTGGTAGCAGGAATCCAGGGATGACTGGAACCTGAGTCTGGAAAGTGCAGACAAGCACTCTGAGAAGACTTCTCCGGAGCCCTGCCGCAGGGCTTCTGAGCCCCCAAGGTGCACAGGAGAAGGCCGGGGGACCTAGTGGGTTCATCCCCCTGTTCTACATCCAGTTGACCAAGCTGCATGCCATCAGACCCAGCCTGCTTCTGTCACCTGAAGTATTTGGATGGCACCTCTACCCTTGATGGGGGTGGGTGGGGTGGACCTATATACAGATCAACATGAGAAGTCATAGCAACACTGCAGGCATGGGCTTTTGGGAAGTGGAGCTGAAGACATGTGTCTTTTCCCCCATGGACAGCAGGTCAGCTTAAGGAAGATCTTTATCTGGGGGAATCTTGGTTCTAGTCATTACCCAGCTATTTGACTTCAAGCAAGTTACTTTTCTTTTCTGAAAAACTGAGCCCTTAAGGAAGCATGAGTGAATGCCTCTACTAGATCAACTCAGGACTGGAGGGGTGCGGGAAGGCAGGAGCCTGGGCCGGGGGTGCTGCTGTGTGGAGTTGTGCCAAGTGCTAGACCAAGTGCTAGGGCTAGGCTGTGGGTCCAACAGCAGACTTGGAGCCTGTTGCAAGGCCCTGCCTTTATGTGCGACGCAGCATGTGGCATTGAGTCATAGTACTTCATTTCCCCCTCCGGACAGTGCTGAGGCCAGGTATTCCATGGAGTTCTCTCCAACGCTTTCTCTTTCTGGCCTAGGTTCCTATCTCACTGTGGCAACACCACAGGATAGTGAAGAGATAGTGGGGGTTGTCCTCCTATGGGTACCTGCACCTTAGCCGAGGGACACAGGAAGCCAGGGATCAATCGTGAGTACTGGCATAAGAGTTAGTCTTTCCTCCAAAGTCAGAGCACCATGCAATTAAAACTACCCCTGACCCAGGGCCCAAATGGGCCAAAGAATATCAATTTAGGGAAATGTTCAAGCCAAACCCAACTTCCCAGAAGCCAGACCTAGCCTACCTATGTCCTCCTCAAGTCCCTGGAGAAAAGCCACCTGAGGAAGCTGCTGCATCCTGGCTGAACTGTAGCATCCTGTATCGAGCCTGGAAGAAACCAAACAGACTCCTTCCCAACGCTTGGCCCACATCCCTTGCCTCACTTTCCATATCTGTTGAATATAGAAACAATGTCCCGGGCTTCCCATTCTTGGAAGAACTTTGGGCTCCAGGGCACAGATATCCTTCTAAACTAAGTTCCAGCCACCTTTGCTTACTGCTGCTGCACCCTTTCTGGCATCTTGCTCAGGAAGCAGTTGTGGCAGTTTTAGGTTTTAGTTGGGTCGATCCTCTTGGATTCCTGGTATTGCTGTTCATCGGCTATAGCTAAGGGCCTCTGAGTCATTACAGAACAGGCAGAAATGAGAGAAACTGCAGTATTGCCACACCATTCAGCCATTTGAAACCTCCTGAGCAAAGGGTGTGTGTGTGTGTGTGTGTGTGTGTGTGTGTGTGTGTGTGTGTGTGTGTTCTGGGATGGTGGAGACTCTAACCAGAAGATTGCCTTGGATCGGGAACTTCTCGATGCTGACCCAGCACTATGTAAATAGGATGCAGAAATATATCTGTGGATGTGACACGAGCAACCTGGCTCTTCCCACCAGCCACTCTCCTCTGTGAAGTTGCACCAGGGCAGACTGAGCGGCTGCCATCTGTTTTGCTGGAGTCCGGAGCCTGCACAGGAGCTGCCTGCCTAGTCAGACGCTGTTGAGAGGAAGGATGGCCCATCTGTCTATAGAAAGAATAGACAACATCCCCAGAATAGCAAGCCCTGGGTGCTTAAGGGTTGTCTTCATCTCAGAAATAACTGAGAACCCTCCCAGAAGTGGGAGTTCAGCCTCCCTGTCCTGGGCAGCTTCCCATGACAGGTAAAGTTTGTGAAGGCTCAGGAAGGTGAGGGGATGGAGCATTTGTATGAGAGTAGAGTAGATTGGCCTCTAAAGTCTTTAGATGACAGATGTGGTTGTGTTGATGGAATTTCGAGAAAAAGGAGCACCAGGGTTCCCCACCAGGCTCCTGGCAAACCCTCAACATAGCCTACTGTATACCCCTGAAAAAAAAAAAAATCCACACTCTAGAGATGTCCAGGAGAGACAGTGTGTTTATTGTAGTCAACAGACACAAGCAATCACACAAACTACGGAAGAAACTCAGCCTGCTCGCAGAAGCAGATACAGCCCAGCAGCTGGGCCACAAAGGACCACTGAAGCTTCTCTCCCCTTCCAAACACCCCTTCCAACCACCACACAGCATGTAAAGCCTAGACGTGCATAAATTCTTCTTATGCAGCTGGGTTTTCCCTTCCAAGTGCACAAAAAGCAAGAAGAACATTCCATAATTTGCCTTTGGTGAATTAACTCAAAACATTGAGAAGTGATTGCCCCTCCCCCTGCAGTATAACTTCTGGGGTGGGTGTAGTGAGATGATTTATATTTGTATCTATAATATATCTATACCTACACAGAGAGGCTATGTGCAAATGCATCGGCAAACTTCAGTAAAGGAAGATATCAGCGAGAGGCACAGCAAGGGACACAGCCTGCCTATCCTTAAGACATAAGTAGGAAGGAAGATCCCTCAATTTACCATCCATTTCTGTGGCCTGGGACTATCTTTTTGAACCTGGCAAGGATTTCTACTTGTCTACCTGCTCATGCTTCACCTAGCTTTGTAAATACTTACCAGCCTGACCTCCCCTGAAAACTCACGGAGAGAAATATGGATCCAGTCAGCTTTTCCTTTTTATAGAGTGGGAACAGCTATGATAAGTCCCTAGCTGGAGGGGCAGATAGCTATCTCCAAAGCCAGTTCCAAGGCACCTCAAGGCATTTCAGTCCTGAAAAATTGTGCTTTGTTCTTGTAAGCTAAATCCCACAGGTTAACCAGCCCATCTCTCTTTGCAGTGGTCCTTAATTAGGAGGAAGAGACAGATAGAGAAGAGAGGGCTCTGGGAGAGGAGAAGCAGAGGTGGTGGAGAAAGCCAACAGACTGCAACCAGCAGAGCGTAGTGGTGGGAACATGCAGCCAGAAGCAGGGCTCGAGCCCCAACTGCAGGGCAGAAAAGCTTGCTGGCACAAGCTGGAAGCAGGGTGGAGCAATGGCTGCCGGGCAAACATTTCACTGGCTTCCGACCTCCACTCCCAGAAGCCCCACTTTGCTCCCAACTTTGGTTCCCTGGGGGGCGAGTGGGCTCTGAGATTCCAGAGAAGGACCTAAGAGGCTTCAGAAGAAAGTGCACGTGAGGCCATGCGCCTGGAACAAGAACAGCTCAGGCCCCTGGGGACCACAGGCAAGAGGCGTTTGTTTTCCTGGGCCCCACCTGCTCAGGGCAGAGACAGAGAAAGAGAAAACGCAGATATCTTGAAGGAGAGTTAGAACTTTTTAGATGAAACCTAGGGAATCTTATAAATATTCTCTCAAAGTCTAAAGAATCTTGGAAAAAGAAACATTCCCGACATCAATGCAGATCCTCATTACCCTCAGAGAGGAGGACAAATAATGAAATCTGTCAGCCACAACAGTGTGCCCACCGTCCTTGGTCTCAGCTGGCCTGAAGTGCCTACCACCCACCTCTCTGGCCCAGGCTGGTTGACTTGAAGGATGGGTGGCATCCACCTGCTCCAGGCATCTGGTGGCTTAGCCCTCCCCCATTGGCAGTGTGTTGATTGGCAGTTAGGGATTGAGCGGATGAGTTCAGAATCCCCTAGGGCTGGACTCTCCTCTGCGGGGGTCTCGTCTCTAGCTGGTTGCCCATCTCCCACTCCAAGCCCACCTTGCCAGGCCTCTGCACCCCTCTTTGCACTTTCCTCTTCCCTTTTCAAGGCCCTAGTTCTGGAATCTCTTCCTTCTCAACTTTTGTCCTAGAAGTAGTGGCTACAGAGGTGGACGTAGATGCACTGAAAATTATAATTATAATTATAATAATCTTAATCCTACAGTGCTGACCTGGCAGTCTCCAACTCTGGTATGGCTTTGTGTGTGTCCCTGGCACCCAGCATGGTGCCTGACACAGAGATGATGCTTAATAAATGGTTGTTGAACTAAAGTGAATTAAGCTGAATCTCCCACATGTTTTTGCCCTAACCCCAAATAGGCCATCTGATAGGCAGAAGCAGGGACTGGTCCCTGAGACTGTCACCACCCCTTGCTGTCTCTATCCTCCATTCCCAGACTCTGGACACCTACTTCCCTGAGCTGACAGGGGCTGTGCTCCTGGTGGGGGAGCAGGGCTAGGTGAGCACCCTCACCCCACCTCCCCATCTGCCAGACCCCAGAGGCCTACCCACCTGGAAAACTATGGCTCTACTGATTCAAAATGGAGGTCCCGATGCTAAAGGAGGAGGCAAGCCCTTCGGCCTCCCATTGCATGGAACTTCCACTCCCCCACGCATAAGAGACTTGGCTAACTTCCAAGGTTCTCTGAGTCGGCAGCTTCTGACCCAGTATTTCTGCTTCTCCCGATTTTAAATGATTCCATTCTAACGTAAGTAAAATGGCAGTGAAAGTTGGCTTGCACAGGTACTGCTCTCTTCCCTCACAAAGAAGCTGCTAGAAAAGAGGGGCAAGGGAGCAAGTCTCCAGGAGGGCCGAGGCGGGCCCTGGGCTCAGAAACTCCTCAGCCCCTCCCTCGTCCCTCCAGGTTTTCCATCCTCCCTCTTGGCAAAGCCAGACACAAGCCCTACTGAGGGCAGCTGGAAAGCCAACCCAAGGCCTGAATCTTGGTTCCTCTTGGCCCAGGCAAGGGTGGTGGCCCTGGCAGAGAAGGCATCCTGAAGCCAAGCTCATTAATGACAGAGCCCCACTCCTCAGACCCTCATCTGGCTTTGCCTTGGGTCTCCCAGTGCTTAGCAGGAAGAAGCATGACCCTACCTGGAGCTGCTTCTCTAGTTCTGTCCTCAGCAACATCACCAAGAGCTCGGTAGCCGATAGCAAACCGAGACTCCTAAGGGAGCAGCTAACAATGGAAATGAGGGCCAGAACAGAGCTCCCTGGGCTAAGGTTTGTGCCAGGTCTACCTCAGCCCTAGCTTTCCTTCAGTGTCCTAGAATTGCACCATCATCCCTTTCACATGCCCCTCCCCCAAATCATGGAAGCCCTCCTCACTCACAACCTGAAAGGCTGCTCTGGCCTGAGGCTGCTCTGGCCTGGGAGAAGCCAAGGAAGGGGTACAGCAAGGCCACAGCCAAGGTCTTCTGGAGGGCCCTCACGTCAGCACAGGAGAGCTCTTCCTCCCCACCCCAGTTCCTCCCTGAAGCCACTGCCAGACCCATCCCTAGGTGGCTGGACAGTTGACTTCCTCCACCACGGCCTGCCCTCACCACCCTCTCTTTGGGACACCCAGACATGCCTCCTGCCTCCTCTCAGGACCGGCAGGATGGAGCCCCTCTGTTCTTCCCCCCAGGGCCCACACATCCTGGACGCCATGGTAGGTTCTCAGATGGACGAGAGGTGTGTTGCTCTTGGTACAGGGTGCAGGGTACGAAGTGAAGGGTTCATGTGGCCCCAGGGATGCCCTGGAGTCCTGTTAAGGGAAAGCACACCAAGAGAGGGCAGCGGGGTCACACACACGGGGCGGAGTGGGAGGAGGCTGGACGCAGGGAGGGGCTGCAGGGGTCCCTGTTACTTGGTGCCATCGTCCGCATTGCCCTCGCCGTCTGTCTTGCCCTCCTCCTCGGTCTTCAGGTCGTCTGTGCTCAGCTTCTGCTCCTTTTTCCTCCTCACACACTTGACCACCACCAGCACTAAGATGACCACGGCTAGGAAGCCCCCCACAGAGGCACCCACGATGACCGCCACTGTGGAGTCCCGCTCGGGGGGCTCTGGGGAAGCAAAGCAAATGGACTCACTCTGGGGGTGGGGGCTAATAAGGGCATCCTCTTTCCCCTTGCTCCCCTAAGGGATGTGTTTGCACAAGGGAGGGCCCTGCCTTTAGCCCTAGGTAGGACTCCAGCCAAAGCCTAATACCAACTCAAACAACTGGCCGCTAAGCATTCCCACCTGCAGGCAATTCCGGGGCACCGCAAAGCCCCAGAGGAGTTACTAGAATGAAGTGACTAAGAGCATGGACTTTGAGATCTATTAGACCTGTTTGACTCCACATTGTACAATGTATGAATGGTGTGACCTTAGGTAAGGCATCCTTTCTAGCCTCAGTTTCCTCATCTGCGACATGGGGATACTAACTGTACCTCCCTTGTGAGGTTTTTATGAGGATTAAGTGAGAGGCTAGACTAGGCTGAGACATCATACGTGTTCAACACATGAAAGCTACCATGATTTTTAAAGTTGTGATCAAAATCAGTAGCCCTCTAAGGGCTCTGAGACTATTTCCACGAGGGCCAGAGGGAAGAAGTGGGTGTCTTCCACTCAGCTCTGGCTGTGCCTCCGCACTGAGGAGGGGACAGCCTCCCATACGCCCTGAGCTGACAGCGGAAAGGCTCAGCATCCACCCCTCACCTTCCAGGAGGACCTGCAGGTAGATCTTGCCGTGGCCCCGGTGGCGGTCGGGCGGGTTGGTGACATAGCAATTGTAGATGCCCTCGTCCTCCAGCTGCACGCTCCTCAGCGTCACGGACACATCATACTTGCTTGGGTTCCCTGAGAACTCCACGCGGTCTCGGAACCGGTCCAGCTTCAGGTTGATGATCTTCATGCGGAACTGGAGGAACTGGAGGATGGAGAAGGGGGCAGGGTGGGCAGCTGGATATGGAAGGCGCAACAGGCCTGGTGGGAAAGCCACCTCCTCCCGTGCTCCCTTTTATCTGGGAAAAGGCAGTTACCCCAGAAGGGCCACCTAGACAGGGTGCATGCCTGATGTCAAAGCTCCCTGTGGCAGACGACCTTGCCAAGTCCTCTGGAGCCCTGCTCCAGGCAGGAACAGGGAAGGGGCAGGTGACCTCCCCTTGTGGGGCCCCTACCGCCCATGCCCTGGCACTCACCATCTCCTCAGAGCAGTTACTGCATTCCTGGTACGTCCAGTTCAGGGAAAACTGCTTATGGTTCACGGTGTAGCAGGAGTTGAAGGTGCAGGACAGGCGGGCGTCAGAGCCATTGAGGATGCTGAGGGTGGCAGGGACTGTGACTTCCATGCTCCGCCCTGTTGGCACTGCAGACAAAGCCAGGCGCCGGTGAGGATCTGGCCAGGAAAGCCTCTGGCAAGCCCCTCTGGCCCATGGGAGAGGAGCGGCGAGGCAGAGTGGAGCTGTGCCGGCCACCTGGTCCCATACTGTTGCAGTTAGGCGGGAGGTGAGGTTAGAGAAGCGGAGCCACGGGAGTGCGGAGCGTGGCCCCTGGGCTCAAGAGGAACTGCAACAGTGAGTGAAGAAGGACAGACAGAGGGGCCCCAATCCTTTCCAAGACCACTGCTGAGCAGCACCTCTACCTGGCCCAGCTCATTTGCCAGCTGAACAGGGCGTTTCACTGTGCTTGCCTCAGTTTCCTCCTTTGTCTCTTTCCTGATCATCATTGCTAGGCCAAAGCCCTTCCCCTGAGGCTCCAGTGCCCCACACTGGACAGGCAGCTGAGGAAAGACAGGGGCTCAGGAGGCCTTGTTCACTTTATATGCCCAGGGATAAGGCAAGCAGTGTCCTAGCCCAGGACAGCCTGTCACCGTTCCCAGTGTAGCAGACAGGAAAGAGGACAGAGGCACACTGGGAAGAATGAGGTGTCCCAGAAGAAGCTCTGTCCTGAGGACCAGCTGCTGGACTCCTGGGGACAGGAGTCCATCCTGAAGATGGCAGTTGTGGAAACACCCCGCAAGGAGCTGGTTCAGGCTGACAGGTGGCAGGTGGTAAGCACAGATCCTGCAGGGCCTGGGGAGCGGCACCAAGTCGGGCCAGGAGACAGGAGCGCTGAGCTGAGAGAGGCCTGGCTGGCCCCGGCGTTCTAAGCAGTACAGGGCCTACGGGGGGCAGGTGAAGTACATAGGACTGCATAGTCAAGGAGACGTCTACTTTCAGGGTCACAAAAATACCTCCTTTAGTGTCACATTTGGGCACCTCACTTGCTCCACCCTATGCCTCCTCCTGCTTCTAATATTCTCTGCCAGTGGTGTCAAAGCCTCATCTCAAGAGATTAACGTGATATTAACAGGACTCAGTGGTAGAGTGCTTACCTGGCACACATAAAGCATGAGGTTCAATTCCCAGCACCACATGCACACACACACACACATACATGCATGCACACATGCACATACTCATGCAAGCAAAATGAGTGTTACTAGCAGTAACATACAGCATCATTCATTCACTCATTTACTAAGCATCTACAAATTGCCTACTACGTGCAAGGCCATAGGATTGCTATGAAACAGACACTGCTTGTGTTTTGGAGAGGGAGGACAAACAGTAACAAAGAAAAGATAAAAATGTGACTGGAGGGAGTGACCCATGATGTGCACTCTGAGGACCAAGCTGGGCAGAAAGGAGCGGTTTTCTTCAAGCTGGTCCAGGAAGACACCTGGAGAGGGTGATGTCCAGCAGCACCCAGCTCAAGGGAAGGGAGGAAGCAAGAACCACAGCAAGGGGCGTGCTGAGGGCAGAGTTCCAACCTGCATGCATCTAAGGCAGGGCAGAGGGATCAAAGGGTGAGTGGCGAGGCCTGATGTCAGAGCCAGGACTGGGAACAAAAGGCCTCTCCGCGGAGCTCAGGCACCTGTGCCTGAGTGTAACAGGAAGTCACTAGAGGGCTCGAGGGTAGTTTGGGAGGAGAATGCCTGGCTAGAATTTCAGCCCTTGATAAGGGGACAACATATACAGATTAGACTTGGATTCCCTCACCTTTCTGCTGCCATCTGCTGGCAGAAGAAAAGTAAGCTACCTCCCCTTGTTCTCTATGCCTCAGCATCCAAGGGGTTGTTCTGATAACTAAAGCAAGCAGGACATGCTCAAAAAACGGTGGCTGTTTCTACCTCGCACTCTCCTCAAGCTCTGCCTCATGCTCAGGAAGGGCTTTGGAGGGGCATGGAGTCTGGGCCCAACGGCACACTGGAGATGGACCCCTCAAGCTAGCCCCTCGGGACTCTCCCGAATCTGGCAAAGGAGCCAGACTGCAGGGTCCATAATCTTCAAACTGGTTGCACAAAGCTGCTGTACTCTTCCCCAGAAGTGACAGCCCTGCAGGCTGGGAGCTGGGAAATCAAAGCTGGTTCAGAGCACCCTTCTGCTCAGCGTGTCCCCAGGGCAAGAGGCAGGGCCAAGTGGCAGGACTGAAGGGCAGGAGATGCTCTGAACGGCTAGCCCCTCCACCAAGCCCTGGGTGGAAAGATAGGCTGTGGACCCCACCCCAGGGCAAGGACAATAAGTACAAGCTAAGTGCTCACCAGGGGAGCACCAACTAGGGAGGCTGAGTGGGCCCACGAGAGGAACAATGCCTAGTTTTCACCCCCTGCGCTTTCATATCCACTCTGAAAGCGCCTGGCCCGGCGCCAGGTAAGGAGGAGGTGTGCAGAAAATACCGACACCACCCCCACTCTGCAGAGGCTGAGAAATCTGCGGGAAGATGGAAGCTTGTCCTGAATTTACCTTCTGTCCCAAGAATGCCCTGCCTCTCTATCCTCATCCCTTGCAAGGTCTGCCACCTCCCCGGAACCCCCTGAACAAAAAGGAAGTTCTCTGCCACACATGACAGGCCTTTTGGATTGCACCCTCCTCAGGCCAGTGTCCAGCTATGGCAACCCCAGGCAGCACTCTGGATTCAAGCTTGAACCCTACTAAGGAACCAGCTCGCTGCCACTCTGTAAGAAGGCCAAGCTCTAGGGAGGCCTTTCCTAACTGTCTGTGGGGCAGAGAGGTGCAATGCGGGCTCCTGCGCATTCTCCCAACCAGAGGCACCAGGCTGGAAACGTGTGCCCTCTGGCGGTCACAGAGGTCATGCATCAACTTCCATCTGCAGAAAGGAAGAGGGGTCACAAACCCAGAGGATGCCAGATCTGGGGGAACCCTAGCATTTGTAGATCTGGTGCCATGATTTGACCTCCAAGGAAAGAGGGACTGTTGGAGAGATTCACAGGGAATAGTAACGAGCCAAGGCTAGGATCAGGGTTCCTCCTAGCCCAAGATGTAGCTGAGGGCCTCATCCGATGAGGGGCCTGGGGTCTTCCACCAGTCCTAGACCACTGGTGAAAGACCAGGAAACCTTTGCTCAAGGTCAGAGTTGTGAGCAGCATCCTGGGCTTGGCATTAACTGCTACTTCAGGAAGGTAGCAGATGCAGGCTCACAGAGAGGCCTTCTAATAAATACGCATGCCCACGAAGTGCTGACGAGGGCCTGGCATAGGATCAGCACAACGTATGCTACCCCATCTATACTCACAGTGACCCTAGTGTCTCTCCCACTTTCCAGGTAAGAAAATGGAGCACAGAACCGTTAAATGAATAGCCTAGATTCACAGCTGGTACATGACAAAGCTAAAATGTGAACCCATGCTGCCTGGCTCCAGACAGCGTAGAGGGGTCAAACCTGCCTGGGGAAGGGACTGTCATTCCAAGACATCCTAGGGGACAAGTCTCCTGCAGTCTACATGACAAGCCCAGCCTTATAACTTCTTGGCCCCAGCTCTACGCTGGCTGACAAGCAGGGAAAGGACCTACTCACATGAAACTTCGCCAAAGGGATTCTGCAACTGTCCTATGTCCCTCTGGGACTAGGGCTGAGTCTCCTAATTTCCTGCTCACAGAAAGGAAATCATCAACAGGGACGCAGTTAAGAATATGACGTCTGGTCTTAGCTCCCAAACACCACCAGCACTGGGTACCCTCTCCAAGGTACATCTGGCCACCCATGGGCCACGTGTCACCCATTGCTCTACCTGTCTCATCTCACAGAGATCCTGAAAATTTGCTTGTCTGCTAAGCTTTCAGAGGCCAGAAGTCAGCTCCCCTCACCCCTCATTTCAACACTACAGCAACTGATGAGGTAAGTTTATTTTATTCTTGGTTTAAAGTACCTAAACAGAGAAAGTGTTTCCTGGACCAGCCCTTGCTTCCCAGGCAATTGTGACATCCAGGCCATGTCCTCATTTGCATGGCCTTAGCATCTGGACCCTCCCTTCCCAGGGCTCCCTCCATCCCCACCACCATGTATTGAGGCACGATGTGGTCTCATCGCTCTTCACCTCCAAACTTTAGTGGCACCTTGCTGCTCTCAGGACCCAGTCCAGAGTTTGGCATGGAGATAGCACAGCCCCCGAGCCTTTTGCCACCGGAAACCAACCTGTTCCCAGTCTCATCTTCTCCCTTCCCTCCATCCCCTCACTTCAGAGACCCCAGAGTTCTAATTCTTTCCACAAACACTTCCCTCTTGCCCCTGCTGGTCTTTGCACATCATTTTGCTTCAGTAGGGAAAGATGCTTCAGGAAGCTTCACTCACCCCTGCCCTGGATTTCTCCCCTGTATCTCTAACATGCCAACTCATCAAGCATCAACTGGGCATCAACTTCCCTGCATCCTGTCCCCTCCCAAGCCATGTCACTCTCTTCCTTGATCCTCATTGTGACTTGGAGGCAGAATGGTACATTGGCCAAGTCAGGGGCTCCAATGCCCCATCTGATCTTAGGCCACAGAGTTAATTTTCTAACATGTCCTTCCCTCACCTATCATATAGGAGACAGTAACAGGACCCACCTCATTAAATCTGTGAAGATTTAATGACCCCTTACATATATAAGACTCAGTCCTAAAGGGTCTAACATAGCCCTTGACAAAAAGGGGCTCTCCTTATTACCAATGTTGTTATATTATTACAGTACACAAAATGTTGTGTTCCTATTAATTGTTTATGTGCCTATGGCCCTTGAGAGGCTTTGAGGACCTAACTCATGTTCATCATGGTTTCCCTAGGCCCCACAATAGTAAAGGCTTAATAAAATTCTGTTGAAAGCCAGGCATGGTAGGGCACACCTGAAATCACAATACTCAAGAGGCTGAGGCAGGAGAATCACTGTAAATTCAGCCTGGGCTACCCAGTGAACTCAAGCCCACCCTGAACTAGACAGTGAGACTCTGTCTCCAAAAAAAAAAAA
>PVKN010009286.1:0-23969 GCA_004027915.1 Capromys pilorides
GTTTTGTTTTGTCAGAGATGGGTATTCCATTGCCATTCAAATATTGCAAGTGCATGGATTCAGCAAAACAATCCAAGGAGAAAAGGTAGGAAACATGGCAGGGGCAAAAGCATACATTTATATACACAGATGGTTAAGGCCATGGTCTTAAGAATCTCCATCAGGTTTTTGAAACTAGCAGTTAATTGATAGAATTTGCACCCTGACTAACTCTATATGCTGATATCTGTGAACTAAGCAACTACACTGAGGATAGCAATGTGTAATATGAAAAAAATGCTTGGAATACCTACCATTCTGGTCTTCTAAATGCATAATGCCTATAATGTCATATCAATGATTGAGATTCCCAGGATTTCAAGACCAGCCTGGATCCCATAGTTTGTTCAAGTCCGGCCTGAACTAGGCAGCAAGACCCTGTCTCAAAAAAACAAAAGAAATGAACAAACAAAAAAACTTATCACACAATCCAGCAATTCTATGTCTGAGTATGCACACACAAGCATTGAATGCAAGGACTCAAATGGATCTTTGTACCCCTGTGATTGTAGCAGCATTGGGTATGACAGCCAGAAGGCAGAAGCAACACAACTATCTATTGACAGATACATGGATGAGCAACATATGGTAATAGAGATAGTTAAATATCATCCAGCCTTTAG
This sequence comes from Capromys pilorides, assembly GCA_004027915.1. Classification (NCBI taxonomy): domain Eukaryota; kingdom Metazoa; phylum Chordata; class Mammalia; order Rodentia; family Capromyidae; genus Capromys; species Capromys pilorides. Next base: position 663 of record PVKN010009286.1, read on the forward strand.
GAGTCAGATATTGACACATGCTACAATATGGTTAAACTTCAAAGACATTAAGCTATTGGAATGTACCAGATATCAAAGTGCTTACATGAGGTACCTAGAGTAGTCAAATTTACAGAGACGAAAAGTAAAATGGGAATTCCTGGGGGCTGGGACAGGGTGGGGAGGAGAGTTGCAGTTTAATGAGAACAGGGTTTCTATTTGGGATGTAAAAGTTCTGGAGAGGTAGGTGATGGTAACAGCTCCACAACAACTGAAATGTTCTTAATGTGCACCTAAAACTTATTGAAATGGTGAAGTCTAGGTTAAGTGTATTTTTACCACAATAGAAAAGATAAACAAGGGCCGGGAAGATAGCTCAGGGGCACAAGTGCCTGCTTGGCAAGTACAAGGTCCTGAGTTTGATTCCCGGTTCCACAAAAAAAAAAAAAAAAAAAAAAAGCAAAAATTATCAAAGACCTATTTAGCAGAGCTAAATCCATAAAACTCTCAGAAGAAAGCCCAGAGGTGAATCCTCATGAACGTAGGTTTGACAAGATTTTGCGGTACCGGGGATTGAGCTCAGGACCCTGCGCTTGCCGGGCAAGCTCTTATTCTACGTTTGATATGATACTGTGACAGGAATCAGTGAGTCAGGAGTTAGGATTTGATTAGGCCATAAGGACAGGGGCCCCAAAGGAATCAGGATGCTCAAACTAGAGTCTGTTGAATCACAACCTCCAGGGATCTTACAGAAATATCTGCCAGGTGTGCTGTGGCTGTCATGAAGCTCCCAGAACACGATCAGGCAGGCCACTGGCTCAAAGCTGCATGGGCCCTGCACGGACTCTGTGAACACTGCATAGATTAGACCCTAAATAATATGTAGTCTCAGTTGGGGAGATAGCTCAGTAGAATAAGTGCTTGCCTGGCAAGCACAAGGTCCTGAGTTCAGTCCCTGGTACCGCAAAAAAAAAAAAAAAAAAAAAAAAAAAAAATTTAAATGTAGTCTAAAACTGTTTGAAACTAGCTCAATGGTTACATTGCTCACACAGTGGTCCAAGCTCCCTCTTATATTCCTTGAAATCACTATAACAAAGAGCCCTTATGTGTATCCTACTCAGAAATCCCTTTCTGCTACAGGAGGTTTAGTTCCCTGACTTCATATCTTTTACTTTCTTACCTTTATATCTTTTAAATAAATTTTCACCCTGCTTCCTCCATCCATGGTTTCATTCCTGGCCACCAGAGGACACAACACTGGTGTTCTAGTACCAATATTAAAAGTATAAACAACAAGGACCAGCCAGATAGCTCAGCGAACTAAAACACCTGCTTAGGCAGGTACAGGGCCGGGGGTTCGATCCCCAGCATGCCATGCTGGCCCCGTCCCCAGGGCACACTGAGATAGCAACTGAGCCTGGATGCAGTGGCATATGCCTATAATCCCAGCTCTTGGGAGGCTGAAAACAGGAGGACCACTACAAGTTTGATCTGTGTAGCGAGACCCTGTAGACCCTATACTAAATGTATAAAAAATAAAAAAATAATAAAAATAAAAAGTATAAGCAACAAAAGAAAAAGTAGGCAGGTTGGATTTTATCAAAATTTAAGACTTTTGGAGCCAGGCATGGTGGTGCACGCCTGTAATCCCAGCACTTGGGAGGCTGAGGCAGGAGGATTGCTGTGAGTTCGAGACCAGCCTGGGCTACAAAAGTGAGCTTAAAGCCACCCTGAACCGCATAGCGAGACCTTGTCTCAAAAAGAAAAAAAAAAAAAAATTAAGACTTTTGTGCATCAAAAAGACACTAAAGATAATGAAAAGATAATAAACATGAGTGAAGAAAATACAGTATTTGTTACTTCTATAGCCAATAAGGGAGTAATATTCACAGTATACAAAGAACTCTTATTGCAAGTCAGCAATAAAAAGACAACCTAGTTTAAAAATGGGTGAAGGTATTTTAAAAATTTCAGTAGACATTTCTTCATAGAAGATATACTTATTAATATAGGAGAAAGAAACTCCCAACCTGAAAGATATCTCAAATGAGTACCTGATCCCTAAAACCAAAGAATGAATTTTAAGAACAGTGGAGTTTAAGAGCAGAATATATCTATTAAGGAAAAGAAAGCTTCTTCCCAAAAGAGGGACAGAAGAGACCTGAGTGGGTTGCCAAGGACCCAGCATTTTCTAGGGATTTTTATACAGTAAATCCACAACAAAAGGCATGTCCAAGGTGGGAAACATGAGAACTCACAAGGTGGGCACGAGGTGGGACAAAACTATGGTCAACCAGTAAGATCACAAGTATAATCACTCAGGTAAAATTGATTAAATCAAAATCTCATGGGGAAGTGAGTCCCATAGCAAGTGAACATGAACACAAAACAAGGGCTTTTCCTGCGCAGGTTGGGTTAGTGACTCTTCCTGGCCTTTTCAAGGTGATTGATAGCTATGTCGAATGTCAATCCCTAGCGTCCACCTCTAGGGAAGTATGTGGGTGCGGTTGTTTCATCTTTTGTCTTGAGGTCTGACACACAATGGAATGTCTGTCTCCTCCACAACTGAAAGGCTTCTTGTCTTCCATAGGGCTCCTTGGAAGGCCCAGCCCTCTCAGACTGCCTATAATTTTTTATATAGAGAAGTTTCTACAGGGTGTTCAGGGTCTCATTACTAGATCAGACTCAGAGATCCACCTGTTTATAGCCTCCCAAGAGCTGGGATTATAGGCGCACACCACCACTCCCATTCTTGCCTATAATATTTTTATCTAATATTTCTTTCTACTCGGTTGACTACAACAAACTGATCAGTAAGTACATGCAAATTTAGTCATTAAAGAAATGCAATTCTGGGGCTGGGGAGATAGCTCCATGGCACAAGTGCTTGCCTGGCAAGTGCAAGGTCATCAGTTTGAACTCCGGTCCTACAAAAAAAAAAAAAAGCAAGTTAAAACGACAGTGGGAAAAAAAAAAGTGGGATACCACTTGAGAGCCAATAGGATGGCTAGAATAACGGTAACCTTGTTTTTTTAAAACAGGAAATAACAAATATTGGCAAGAATGCAAAGACATTGGAGCCTCCATCTATTGCTAGTGGAAAGGTAAACCAGTGCAGCCACTTTGCTAAACAAATTGACAGGCTGGGGATGTAGCTCAGCAGCTTGCCTGCCTAGCAAGCACAAGGCCCTGAGTTCCATTCCTGGTACAAAAAAAATCTCAGTTTTCAAAGTGATTAAACAGAGTGATAAGACCCAGCAATTCTACTTTAAGGATATATTTCCATAAAAACATGTACAATGCCTATAATTTCAGCATTTTGGGAGGCTGAGGCAGAAGGATCTCAATTTCAAGCCTTGTCTGGGAAACTTAGGAATGTAGGGAGATATTATCTCAAAATTTTAAAAAATCTTGTTTGAAACACTGTCTCATTATGTAGTACAGGCTAGCCTTGAATGCACTATTTAGCCCAGGCCAGCTTCAAACTCACAGTGATCCTCTTGCCTCAGCCTCTGGAGTGCTACAATTATAAGCACCCACTACCACACCTTGAAAAATTTAAAAACAACAACAACAAAAAAATTTTTTTAAGTTCTGGGGATACAGCTCATTATAAAACCCTAGGTTCAGTTCCCAGTTTAAAAGAAAATTTTGTCCATTGTTTATAGCAGCATTCCTTATAATAGTCAAAAGGTGGAAACATGGGAACTTGCTGTGACTAAAGTATATGATTAAAGTACATGATTCGGCAAAGTCTGTCGGGCTCCGGGGACCTGGGTTCGATCCCCACCCCCACACGGAGCATGAGACCTGCCCTTAAGGCAGCCTCAGCCAGCCCTCCCCCAACCAAAAAAATAAAAAAATGGAAACAATTCAAATGTCTGTCAGCTTCAGATATAAAAAGCAATAAAGGGCTGGTGAGATGGCTCAGCAGTCTAAATAGCCCGCTTAGGCAAGCTTAGGGACCGTAGGGACCGCAGTTCAATCCCTAGCACAGCATGCTGCGCCAGCCCCACCCCCAGGGCGGAAAGAAAAGCAATGAAATAGCCAGCTATACATGTCTATAATCCCAGTGCTGGGGAGACTGAAAACAGGAGGATCACTATGAGTCTGAGCTTCATAGTGAGACCCTGTAACAATCAAATACATAGAAAAAAGAAAGAAAGAAAGAGAGAGAGAGAGAGAGAGAGAGAGAAACTTTGATGTACAATCCTTGTAGAATGTCCTTCCACAGACCTCAGTGGCATGGCCTACAAAGCACATAAGCTACATAGAGTGCAGGGGCCAGGGGTCGTCATAAGTAGGAAAAAGAATAAAATAGGATCTCACGAAGATTTCTTTAATAAGATATCTTACTAAAAGCAGTCTTTCCTCTGTAATTAGATTCCAGCAATCAGAAAGACAAAAATAAATAGAGAAAACAGACCCTGGATGATATCAGGTAACATAGCTTACATACAAATTGAACAGGAAAAGTCAACAGGTCAAGCAGGGACGGAGCCAGGAACATGAAAGACCAGGGTAACAGCTCACATCCTCACCTGATAAAAGGCAAGGGCAACAAGGGGTAGGCACCTAAGGACTCTTTATTTAATATATATATATATATATATATATATATATATATATATACTCACTTTAGCATCATATCACTGTATCATTGCACTAGATACACCCATATTCTCTTTACTTCATTTTTAACTCTAAGCTGCCCTCCTATGAGGCTCTCTCTTCCTATAGTTATTCATTACAAAAGGGCAGAAAAAATTAAGTAGTAAGATAGATAGATAGATAGATAGACAGACAGACATAGAGAGAGGTGCCCAGGCTAGAGTCAAAGGCAGCCAGACAGCCAAGCAGATCATTACAAGTACCAGGTGCCCAATGTGGGGCAGGGACACTATAGTCTTTTTTTTTTTAATGTATTTAGTACAGGGTCTACAGGGTCTCACTACATAGATCAAACGTGTAGTGATTCTCCTGTTTTCAGCCTCCCAAGTGCTGGGATTACAGGCATACACCACCATGCCCAATTTCATTTGCTGTCTCAGCACACCCTGGGAGCAGGGCCAGCATGGTACACCAGGGATCAAACCCTGGAGACTGCACTCTGCCTAAGTAGGTGCCTTAATCTGCTAAGCTATCTGGCTGGCCCCTCAAGGAGACAGTATGAAAGACAAGGTGACTTTGCAATTTTGGAAGAGAAAGACACTCCTGCTATGGGCCAGATCTCAAGACTAAGGAGTAAACAAAATCAGCCACATACTTCCCTAAGGATAGTCATCAGGGATTGATATTCTAAACAGATATCAATCACCTTGAAAGAGCCCAAAGGGTTGGCCAGATAGCTCAGCAGACTAAGAGCCTGCTTAGGCAAAGGCTGGGACCGGTTTCGATCCCAAGCACCACATGCCACTTGGGCCCTACCCCCTAGCATGCTAGACCAGGAGTGGTGGTGCACACCTATAATCCCAGTGCTGGAGAGGCTGAAAACAGGAGGATCATTATGAGTCTGAGCTGTGTAGTGAGACCCTATACCAAATATATATATATTAAAAAGAGGAAGAAGAAGGGGAAGGGAAAAAGGAAAGGGGAAGGAGGAGAAGGAGAAGGAGAAAGAGGACGAGGAAGAGGAGAAAAAGAAAGAAGAAGAAGGAGAAAAAGGAGGAGGAGGAGTCACCTAAGCCCCAATAGGAAGAATACTGGTTCCATATTCATGTGTGCTGGCTACATGACTCGCTTCCCCACTTGATTCCAATTTCCTCAATTTTACCTGAGCAGCTGTGCTTGTAATCTTATTGGTTAACCATAGTTTTGTCCTACCTCATACCCACCTGTCTTAGTTACATTTACTCGTTGCTGGGACAAATACCCGACACTCAAAATGAAAGAAGGAAAGGTTTATTTAGCTCACAGTTGCTGGAGGTTTCAGTCCATATTAGGCTGGTCCAAGGCTGAGTGGAACAGGGCAGAGGATATCCAGTTCATGGCGGCAGAACAACAGCTCACAGGAGCAGAGAGTAACAGCTCTTTAAAAAGTCTCTTTGTGCTCAGTCACTCTGACGTGGGCCCACTGTGCCCTAGGGTGGAACCAATCATAACCCAGGATGGGCCCCTGATCCCACTCTAGGAAGGAGCCAATCATATCCTAGGCGGACCCAGGTCATGCTCCAGGGAGGAACCAATTGTAGCACATAATCCTAGCGGATCATGACTCATGTCTCAAACTCTGGTAGTCCCCACTCCATGATTGCATGAGGCTTTGGAGGGACAACTAGACATAAACCATAACACCACCTAAGCAAGTTCCCACGTTCTCCACCTTAGACTTTTATTCTCTAAAAATCCCTGGAAGACACAGCTTCCTGGGACAACCCACTCCGGTCACCATCTCTAGGACAGAACCTTTCTTTCCTTCCAATAAATATATTCTTCTCGTAACCTCCATTTGTTCTTAAAACCCATTCTTTGGTTTTAGGTACCTGGTCCCAGGTACCCTTCAGGTTGGGAGTTTCATTTCCCTCTATTAGTAACTACAGACAGACAGACATAATTTAAAAAAATAAAACTGCCCAAACTGGAGAGTGAACTATCTCAGACTGTAACCCAGAGCACCACTGGGACTCTGCTGCACTCCAATTTCCTTTCCGGCTCCCCGTTTTACCCCCACTCACATCTCTGGTCTGAGCCCTGCCCCCTGCAACGCACCCACCTGAGCTTGTTTTGTGGCCTCATGAGGAGGCTCCTTTGTACCCCTCCCCCTCTCCCTGTGTACTAGTTCAGCTGGTTCTGACACCTCCAGTCCAAGAAAAGCTGTCAGGAATGTGCTGGACGTTGGGCCTAGAGGGGCAGCCCTCTCACAGTTCCTACATAGGAGGGTCCAGGGTGTAGTGCCAGCAGCTCTGTCTAATCCCCTACCTGTGCTTGTTTGTTTATATTGTGGTGGTCACCATAGTCTCCTGAGAGCAGGGCCAAAGTGTTGCTAAACATAGCCTGGAGCCTCACTTGGACAGGTTGTGTCCTGGGGGTTATGCACTGGAGGAATTTTTTCCTTCCCCAAGCCCTCTGCTTCAACTGAGAGCAAACTAACCCTGGGGGGCAGTGGTGGTGGGGGTGTCCCAGAATACTGCAGCCCAAGGAGTGGGATCCAATCTACCTAACCTATCATGATTTAGACTATTCTCTCTCTCTCTCTCTCTCTCTCTCTCTCTCTCTCTCTCTCTCTCTCTCTCTCTCTGGTCCTTTTGAGACAGTATTTCACTATGTAGCTCAGGCTACCTTTGAACTCACCATGTCTCCCAGGCTGGCCTGGAACTCACAGTGATCCTCCTGCCTCAGCCCTCCCAAGTGCCACGATTATAGGCATGCACCATCATGCCAGGTAGTTTCGACTAGTTTTGGGGTACTACATTCCAGACGCAATATTAAACTCTCCCAGGGAGGGCAGGTCTTGCGATGGCTTCCAGGGAGGGGCAGACAGGCTTAGGTACAAATTCCAGCGATGTGAACTTAGAAAAATGTGTGGTTCTTTCTGAACTTCCTTTTCGTTGGCTGTAAAACGGAGATGTCCCTGGCTGCTTGTGCCAGGTTCGAATTAAATAAGAGGCCAAGAGCAGAACAGATTAAAATTTAGAGAGCCATTTATTAGCAGGGCCTGCAACTGATTAGCTGCAGGGAGATGCTAACCAGCAGCGAAGCAAGGTTGGGCTGGTCTTTTAAAGCGAAAAACCACGTTCTGATCTGCAGATAAGATTTGGCAGGGGTCTGCAAAGTTCTGAGAGAGGAGGAGCTTACTCTTATGAGACTTGACAGAACAAACAGTCTTGGCTGTGAAATTTGGATGTGTGTATGTAAAGCAATCGAGGTCGGGTAATCTTATGGCCTTAGTAATTTTTTTGCAGTCCTGGAACATGTTTAACTGTTGAATTAAATTAGGGAGAGGAGGAAGACAGTTACTCAGTTACTCATTACTAAACAGCCTGGAGCAGAGGATGAGAACACATTCTTTAGAGTAGATAACAGGAAGCATAAGGGAACCTAGTAGGTTTCCGTGTTTATAGCACAAAATTTCAGTGAATCCATTACACTGCTCCCAAATGCTTTGATAATGACGTAAACCCTTGGCGCACAGGAAATGCTAAAAAATAAAAAGGAATCTGGGAGCCCCTCCATGTAAGCATGGGAGTAACCCACCTTGCTTAGAATAATCTTGCCCCGCATCAGTGCTTCTCACTGTCTCGCCACCCCAGCTCTTCCTGCACCACCCCTCAGCATGGGAGACTCCGTCCTACACTCAACCTCTTTTTTGTAACCAGCACCACAAAAAGGAGCCCTAAAAGTTAGGGATTTTTCCTTTTAGAGGTCAGCAATTGTTAAAGATAAGAACATAGCCAACATCCCTTCCTGCTGACAAGGACCAACATCATTGTCTGGCTCCTCTCCCTAATTAGTGTGGAAATTTCCGGAGCCAAGGCTGTGAGATAGCCTCACAGTGCAACAGGGGGATGAGAAAGCACTTGGGCTTACCCCTCAATGTCTTATCTAACTCTTCTATGCCTCGATTTTCTCATCTGTAAAATGGGCTGGATAATAGTATTTACCCAACCTCCGGGATGTTATGACTTTGAAAAGAGGTAATGCTGTTAGAATGACACCCGGTAGGGGACAAACCTGTAATAAATGTTGTCGCCCTACACCATCCAACACACTGTAGCAATCACAACCACACAGGTGATTTAAAGTATAATTAATCACAATTCAATTTTTTTCCATTCAACCTTCAGTTCTTCAACTGTACTAACATATTTCTCTTGGAACGATTGCCACCAAACATCTCTAATGAGTGAGGTCGGGTTAGCATGTGCCCATCATCACAGGCAGTTCCACTGGCTGGCACTGTGGACAATGATACTATGTGTGCACAGTAAGGTGCTCTGTGTACTTCTGCCCGGGTCAGGAGGGGTGCTCGGAGATGTCCTTGGAGACCTACACTTGATCCTCTTCTGGGCCCTCCCACTCTCCAGCGTCTGGTGCGGGCAGAAGGAACTGGGGAGCCTCGCAGGAGAGGGATTAGGATGAGAAAGGAGACTGGTGAGAAACAAGAAGGATTAGAGCTAATGAGAGGGCAACACAGGAACCCAATCTCTGCTGTGTCAACCTGGGGAGGGGGGGCAGGGGAGGGAGTGGGTGTGGCCTCTGCACCAGCTTTGCAGAAAAGGAGGCTGGAATGTGAAGCAGCAGGGACTGGGGTGTGGAGAATTACCTAACTGCTCCCAAGGGATGGCACAGGTGCTCTAGGGGGAGGGAAGTGGCCAGAGATGGCCCCTCTTCCTCCCGTACCCAACTCTATCAGAGGCCTGGACCAAGAAAATCACCAGGGAAGTGCCTGGTACTAACCCACATCAGTTCACATAAAGAGATCCCAAGATAGTCCAGAACAGAGGCCTGTGATAGCCCAGAAATGAAGACAGGGTGCTTGAGGGGCTGAGAGCCTTAGACACAGTGGCTTGGGCTAGCCCAGCGGTAGAGGCTGAAGCTAGCCCAGCAGTAGTTTCAGCCCATGAAAATCCTCTTCAGGACTGGAAAAGGTGCATATGGTGGCCTCAGGTTGATGGGTTTTTTATAGACAGTCGTTTATAATGTGGTAACTCCCTTCCTAATACTTCTCTTCTGGAAGAGACGAATCCCTTAGACGATGTGCACAACCCCTGGCCCTCTGGTTATCTCCTAAGATCTTCCCCTCAAGCAGGTAATAACGGCAAGACAAACATTGTTAGCTCCGTTTCACAAATGAGGCAAGTGACCTACCTCTCAGAGCTGCCCTCCTGAAAAAAAGGTTTCCTGGGACGTGGGCAGCTGGGCTGGACCTGGCAGCCTTGCCTAATGGCATGATGTCAGACAACAGGAGAGAAAGCGAAGGACAGAGCAAGCTTCTGGGCTTCCCTCTTCTGTCCCAAGCCACCAGCTCCCAGTGCACGTGCCTGAAACCCCAGCTGTGGCATGCACCACCACCCAAAGCCGACAGCTTGCCCCCCTCACCCTTAGGAGGGCTGTCTCTAGTTGGAGGTCTATAGGACAAAGTCCCTTACTGTCCCCATGACCTCAGCAATTAGGAAAGAAGACAGCAAGGGGAGAGATGCTCAGCTTTGTCCCTGCAGGGGTTTATGGGGCCTCTGGGGTAGGATTTGAGAGGCATCAGAAAGAATAGCATCAGCCTCAAAATAACAAGTAAATAGACCTTCCCCCCAAGTAGTGCTAGTGTCGGACTTCACACATGCTAGACAGGCACAGAGCTATATTCCTGGTCCCAAAGACACCTCTTTTCTTTTTCTTTATTCTAATGTGACAATGTTCCATTATGTAGCCCAACCTGGCCTTGAACTTGAAATTCTCCTGCCTCCATCTCCCTGGTGCTGGGATTCCAGGTGTGCACCATCACGCTGGCCAAGGATGCTTTTTTAGTTCTTTTTTCTGCCCCAGGCCATCTTCTTTTTCACATGGATGAAAAGAAATAAAGAAATGAACCTCCCCTGACTCCCAGTGAAGTGAAGGAACTGCTTCCTGTAACAAGTGTGCTCTGCCTACCTACCCTGCTGTCAGCTCCCTGCCCCATTGGAGCTGGGTAGGAGAGTGGCCTTTGGAGAACAAGCTTCCTCTTTTCTAGGAGGGAGTCACTGGAGGCCTGGAGGCTCTTAGGCCTCTACTGGCATCCACTCTGGGCTCTTCTCCCCTCCCCGCTGGCTTTGTCTGTCGGGGGGCCCTCTGGCACTCCCTTTTCCCCACCTGCCCTCCTAAGCCAAACACGAGACCTCACTTAATCTCACTTATGTAATGTGCAATCCAAACACTTGACCCAGGGGAGGTACCTGGGGCCACACCCCCAAGCAGGGGCAAAAGGCCCTGGCTCCACTCAGCGGCCAGACTAGGCTGGGCCTCTGCTCACGGCAGCCACCACTCTGGCTCAGCCAGCACCATGAGTGGCCGAGTCGGAGACCTGAGCCCCAAACAGGCAGAGACCCTGACCAAGGTGAGACGCCACCCTTTGGGTCCCAGAGGAAAAGAACTAAGGGGGTTGGGGTGAGAAGGGATGGCTAGAGCTCTGCCCCACTCTGTCAACTCGGTTCATCTTCTACATTGTCTCTTTATTGTCGTCTCCCAAAGGATCAAATCCCACAGTACCCAGTGATATCAGCCCTGCCCAGGTTGGGGTTGATGGTAAAGCATCCATTCTGGCAATAGTATGGTTATTGGCTGCCCAAGACCAAGCCTGAGTTTCCATCCAGGAGCCAGACCCATAGAGCTTTACCTAGAAGCTGCCCCACCACCTCCTCTCTTCTAGCCCCCGTGAGTGGGAGCTGAAGAACTCTACTGGATTACTCTCTGACAGTTCCCTCCCTTGGACTGTGAAAAAGGAACTCTGTAAGGCCTCTGCTTTACAGATTTACAGACCAGAAAGTGCTGTCATCCCTGCAGTTAATGGAGAAGAGGACAAACAATCCTAACCATGGTTTTGTAGAAGATGGGATGAAAAAGGCAGATATCTTGGTGGGCAAAAACATGGAAGGAACTGAAAATAAAATCCATATTCCAATCCACTTACAACCTGACTTTACAACCTTCTTCTACCCACCCATCTTCTCACTCATCTATGTATTTTTCCTCTCCTTTTGCTCCCCATGTCCTCCTTCTATTCTGATCCCAAAGACACCTCTTTTCTTTTCCTTCCATCCATTTATCTACCTTGCATCCATCCATCCATCCAGCATCCATTGATTTTCCCTTCCCCTTTCTATCCATTCACATTCACTCATCCCCCATTCCTTCCATCCATGTACTCACCTCCTCCTCCATTCCCCTCCCATTTGTCCAACTGTCCACTCTCCTTCTATCCAAGCACCAGCCCATCCCTCCATTAATAAGTCCAGGCTATATGAGAAAGGGGAAGAGAGGCAATGAAACAGTCTTGGAGTTTGGAGGTCAAGGCTAGGTATGAGAGAACCACTTTAACCAGCGTCTTTCTTCCCAGTTTCGAGAAAATGTCCAGGATGTGTTGCCTGCACTGCCCAACCCTGATGACTATTTCCTTCTCCGTTGGCTCCGAGGTGAGGCCAGAATGGAAGAATTCAGAATGAGGGGTTGGTGAGAGGTGTCAGGTCGCAATAGCCCCACAATGACCCAAGGCTTTCTTGATCCAATAGTCTTCTTCATCAATTTAGGTTTAGAACAGGGGAGGGGATAGAAAAGAAAGGTCCTCCACAGGGTCCTGATGCTCCCTGCAGTGCTCACTGACTAGAAGCCAAATGAGGGAACTTCCATCTCACCCATATCCTTTCATCTTCACACAGCTCGGAGCTTCGACCTGCAGAAATCTGAGGCCATGCTCCGCAAGGTGAGACCCACCTGCCCTGGAGATTAGGGGACAGGCCTCTCCTTATGCCTCATACCCCTAGCTCCATCCCCTTTGCAGGGTGCTGGGAGCCTCCTGGGGGTCTTACTACTCCTTCCCTTTTCAGTATATGGAATTCCGGAAGACCATGGACATTGACCATATCCTTGACTGGGAACCCCCGGAGGTGAGCCAGCGTCAGTCTTTCATGGCCAGTGCTACCCACACAGCCTCAGGTCCCTGGGACCCCGAATTGGAGGGTATAGCAAGGCTGAGCCTATAGGCACCTCTCCTGTATTAATAACACGTTTCCTGGGGCCTTGCAAGGCTCGGGTCAAGGCTAAGTGTTATAAGCATGCAATCACTTAGTAATGAGAGCACTGTGTATGAGTGGGGGCCATCATTCCCATTTTACAGATGAGGACTCCGAGGCTCAGCAAGGGTTCATAACGTTGACCAAAGCCCCACAGCACTGAGATGAGCTGGTATTTAATGTCAGGCCCGCCTGGCTCCCTGTGCCTGGGTTCTGAACCACTGCTCGGTGCTCTGTGCCCCTTTGCATTAGGGCTTTGCACACAGCATTCCAGCTGGACAAGAAAGAAGCAGTTCACCAAGGCACACTGAAAATGGTGCCACCTCTGGGGTCACAGGAGAGTAATGGTGGCAGTTTCACTTGCAGAGCACATATTCTAGGCTGGGTACTGGGTAATGGCTTCTAATCAACGTTATCTTAGGTACTTTCTCCAGCAGTCCCATAGAGGAGGAATTATAACCATTTTATACAAGAGAAGGTAGAATGGGGCTTAGAGAGGTGATCTTATTTGCACAAGGACACAGCCAGGAAGCAGCAGTGTCTGTATTTGAGCCAGATCTGTTGACCTTCAGAATCCAAGTGCTCTGTCTATGCAAAGGGACATGGAACGAGTTGGGGCAAAACCAGGGACCCCAGAGGCCTTCAGGAAGCTCAGCTGAGACCCAGCTTTTCTAGGCCACCCCTTGAAGGACCCTCACTTTTCTCATTTGGGACAATAATGCCCCCTCCAAGTGCTTTGTACCAGGGTGAGTATATCCTTGAGTCTCAACCACAGCCAGGTGTGGGGGGTCTCTGAGGAGGTGTGTAACCCCAAGTGCTGTGCATCTTTCCATACCTAGGTAATCCAGAAGTACATGCCTGGGGGGTTGTGTGGCTACGACCGTGATGGATGCCCTGTGTGGTACGACATCATTGGGCCCCTTGACCCCAAGGGATTGCTCTTCTCAGTCACCAAGCAGGACCTACTGAAGACCAAGATGAGGGACTGTGAGCGCATCCTGCATGAGTGTGACCTGCAGACAGAGCGGGTGAGGCCTAGATCAATGGAGGCTGAGGGCAGGTGAAGCTGCAGGGGACACGGGCAGGGTACACACCTGTGCTCTTTGCTAGCATGGTCAGAGGGCTCTCAGGTTGAATACTAGTTGTACTGCTTTATCATTAGTGTGGCCTAGGAAGGCTCCTTCCCACTTGGAACCTCTGATTCCTCACCTGCAAAGTAAGGATAATTATGAATAGTAGTTGCAAAGGTTAAATGAGATAATAACACAAGTACAGATGCTTTTTAACTTACAATGAGGTTACATCCTGATAAACTCAAAGTAAGCTGCTGGCACATGCCTGTAATCCCAGAACTCTGGAAGACCAAGGCAGGAAGATGGCAAGTTCAAGTCCAGCCTGGGCATCTTAGCAATTTAGCAAGACCCTATCTCAAAAGAAAGAAAGAGGGCCAGTGAGATGGCTCAGCAGTCTAAAGCACCTGCTTAGGCAACCACAGGGACCACAGTTCGATCCCTGGCACCACATGCTGCGCCAGCCCCATCCCCAGGGCAGACTGAGCCAGCCAAGGAAAGAAGGAAGGAAGGAAGGAAGGAAGGAAGGAAGGAAGGAAGAAAGAAAGAAAGAAAGAAAGAAAGAAAGAAAGAAAGAAAGAAAGAAAGAAGGAAAAAAGGGGGAAAAAAAGACTGGGAATGTAGTTCAGACAGAAGGCCTCATGTTCAATCTCTAGCACCAGTAAAAGAAGAAAAGATCCATAAAGCAAAGTGCATCTAATACATCTAACCTACCAAACGCCAGAGCTCAGCCTAGCCTACTTAAACATGTCCAGAAGACTCAAATTAGCCTGCAGTTGGATATCACAAGAATTTTCTATTGCATTTCACTAGCACAGGAAAAAACCAAAATTCAATATTTGAAGTACTGCTTCTACTAAATGCGTATCACATCTGCACCACAGGAAAGTTGAAAAATCATTAAGCCAAACCATTGTGGGTAGGAGATTGACTTAAACAACTTAGCTCATGGGCCCAAAGGCATATTTTTCAACCATGGTAGCTATTCCTATTCCTCTGAGCCTGTCCTCTTGCTATTCCTTCTGCCTGGGTAACCCAACCACCCCACCATTGCTACCAAACACAGGTGCTTCCCACAGCTTTCTTTGGCTCTATCTATCCTGCAGGCTTCACACTTAGAGATCACCTTCTTGCAGGGCTCCATCTGGATTAATGCTTCTCATCTCTGTTCCCTCAGCCTCTGCTGTTCCAATAGCAGTATTTAACACTGTGTTGAGGGGTCTTGGTTGCTTGTCATTTCCTGAACCACACTGTGAACTTTTTGAGGATAAGAACTGTGGGTTATTAAGCATTATTCATTGCACTTTTGATGTCTGGCATAAAATAAGTGCTTAGGAAATGTCAGTTGAATAAATAAATTCAACATGGATGAAGAATGAAAATATGAGTGGTTGGATGGGTAAGTAGCATGATGGGAGAACTGATGTATGGATGCACCAATGGATGGATGATGGATGGGTGGACGGATAGATGGAAGGATGGATGGATGGACAGAAGAATGGATGATGGATGGGTAGATAGATTGGTGGAAAGATGTGTTGTTGGATAGATGGATGGATGATGGGTGGATGGGTGGTTTGATGGATAGGTGGGTGGATGAATATATGGGTGGATGGATGGATAGACGGGTAAATAAATGAATTCACTATTGTCTACTTCCTCCTCTGAGGATAGAAAAGGGGGATGGATGCAATTCTTAGGAGTCATGTCTTTGCGTCACCATCTCCCGAGGCTGTGCTCTATATCCTTGTTCATCTTTGCAGTTAGGGAAGAAGATTGAAACCATCGTGATGATATTTGACTGTGAGGGCCTGGGACTGAAGCACTTCTGGAAACCTCTAGTAGAAGTGTACCAGGAGGTGAGGAGAAGATTCACGAGAATAAACACACACACACACACACACACACACACACACACACACACACACACAGTTGGAGCTTGATCTTGTGTGAACTTGCTGTTCACTCACAGCCCAAAATGGTAAAAGGTAACTGATTTCCTAGAACCTTCACAAAAGTCCTTAGTATATTTCTCAGAAGATCCTACAGAAACACTACCCTGGGACCAGAGAGCCATTTTTCACCAAGTCTTTCACCCTGAGCTCTGGGACTTGAGCAAGTCAGTCCACCTCTCCAGGGCAAAGTCTCTTCACCATCAAAGCATACATTGTGGCAGAGACACTGCAGTGAGTGTTACGTGAAGTGTGTACACTGTGGTTAGCAGTGAATATTTAATAGTAGACATCATCATCATTATACGCTCATCACTATAATATTTACTTTTAAATGATTATTGTGTAATTATTATTAGGATGTTCTTGTAACAGCCTAAGGTGAGAAGATTCCCTCAGAGGCTAGAGGAGGTGATGGCAAAAAAAGAAAAGCTCTCACAGTTCTCTGAAACTTCCAGACAGGAGATTGAAAAGGAGATGGGGAAGGAGAAAATGAAGTCTGGGTTTTGATGGGGTCTTTCTTGGTTCCACAGTTCTTTGGCCTCCTTGAAGAAAATTATCCAGAGACCCTGAAGTTCATGCTCATCGTGAAAGGTGTGTAGTGTGTGACTTCTCTTAGCTATGGCCCATGCCCATTCCTCATCATACCCAGAGAATGATGATGGTGCTTTGGTCTCAGGATTGTTGGTAGGCAGGTTGGCTACTTGTAGATCACTTAGAATATTTGGCACAGATTAAATGCACAATAATGGCCTCAGTGCAAGAAAAGACAGCTTCAACCTCACTTCCTCCAGGAATCCCCCACTTTCCCAGTCATGATGATCTCTCCCTCTCCAAGCTGCCTCTGGCACTGACAGCCAGTGTAGCCCAATTTTACCTTTTTAGTTTGCTCCTTTCTTATGTGTGCTCACCATTTTTCTGACCAAGTTACCTGCTCCCTACCAGTAAGGACTCTTCTTCTCCACTCCTGTTATATTCCTTACAGGCCTGGCAGCATGTAGATGCTCTATAAGTATTTGAGTGTTATTTAGAAAGGCTAGTGGATGAAAGGATGAATATATGTTTGACAGCTGATTGGTTGATCATTTAGTTGTTTAATTCAGTTTATTGGCTAGTGAATGGTTGGTGTTTTGGTTGATTGGTTGTTTGGACTGACTGTTTGGGATTGACTTCATTTGGGTGGCATGTTGGAAGCTTGACTAGTTAGATGGTTAATCTGTTGTTTGACTGTATCACTAATGGTTGGATCTCTGGTTACTTAGACGGATGGATGGATGGATGGATGGATGGATGGATGGATGGATGGATGATTGAGTAATTGACTAGCTGGACAGGGCTGTTGTTTAAATGACTAGCTGGTTGTTCAGTTGGCTGACTGTTTGGCTGACTCATTAGGTGGTTGTTCGACTATTCAGTAAGTTGGTTGATAGTTGGCTGATTAGAAGATAAATCAGTAAACGGTTGGATCTTGGTTGGTTGTTTGATAGATTGTCTTGTTTACTGGATGACCACATGAGTCACTGATTAGAAGGTTGAATGTTTGAATCATTTGCTGGTTGGTTGATTGAGTGATTGGTTGTTTAGCTGCTCAGTCACTGGATTACTGGCTAGTTGGATGGTTTGCTGAGTGCAGAGCATTGGAACTCAGCAGAGTTAATCCAGACTCTTCTATATCATTGGCTATGACCATTATGAAAGAGTGGAATTATTTTCTCCTCATCCTCCATATTTGTATCTCCCCAGCTACCAAACTGTTCCCTGTTGGCTACAACCTCATGAAACCCTTCTTGAGTGAGGACACCCGCAGGAAAATTGTTGTGTTGGGAGGAAGTAAGTAGTTCCAGTGTCATTCATTTCTGTGTTTCATATGTGAGCTTTGGAGTGAGGTTGGGCCATCACCGATCAGAACTTGACACATCACCTAGAGTCATAGGCTCCTATTCCCAAAATGAGATGGCTGTTAACCTAGAGAGCATATCCAGTTACCTAGATCTTATTCTCTGTCCTACCCCTTTAGTGAATAAGGCCTCTACACCTACCTCTCTGTCAGTTTCAACTTAGTTGTAGTCAGTCTCTGGTCTAGCAGCCTCAGTTCTATTTCAACATTCATAATCCTAGTGTTTCTAAAGATAACTTGGGTTAAAAAACATGAGGGGACCAGCCAGATAGCTCAGCAGACTAAAGCACCTGCTTTGGCAGAGCGCAGAAGCTGGGGTTAGATCCCCAGCATGCCCTGTCAGCCCTGCCCCTGGGGTGCACTGAGACAGGAATTGAGACTGGACATGGTGGTGCACACCTGTAATCCTAGCACTTGGGAGGCGGAAAACAGGAGAATCACTATGAATCTAAGCTATGTAGAGAGATCCTGTACACCCTATCCTCAATTCATATGTATATAAAAAAAGAGGTTGAGGAAGAAGATCAGGAAGAGTAATTATGATTTAGAAAACGGAGAACCAACAGAAAGGACTGGGGAACTAAATAATGGTGCATCCATCCAATAAATTATGGGCAACCATTAAAAACAATGCTGTGCATGAATATTTAACATCATAGGAAATAATACTAAGTAAAAAATGTAGGTTGTAATGTCATGTAAACTGTGACATTTTTTTTTTTGTTACAGCATTTCATTATACAGGCTGGACTTTTAGTGATCCTCTTGTCTCAACCTTCACAGTACTGCGATTATAGGAATGTGCCCCCATGCCCAGTTTCAGTGGCTGGCTCAGCACAAGGCTGGCACAGCATGTGGTACTGGGGGTCAAATCTAGGTCCTTGTACTTGTGAGGTCCTTGTTTAGACCACTGAGCTATCCCTCTGGCCCTGTGAGATCTTATTTTTATAAAAACAAACACGTACAAAACAAATATATGTTAGGCTGGTGAGATAGCTCAGCATACTAAAGCATCTGCTTAGGAAACTATGCAGGCTCAGGGACCGTGGTTCAGTCCCTGGAACTACATGCCAAGCCAGCCCCATCCCCAGGGCAGGCTGAGCCTGCCACAGAGTATGGGCATAATGGTGCATACCTATAATCCAAGCACTGGGGAAGGTTGAAACAGGAAGATCACTTTCAGTCCAAACTGTGTAGTAAGACCCTAATAACCAAAAACATTAAAAAAAGAAAATTATTAAATAAGTAAATATATATGTATTTCTAAAAAGAAAGACAGCAGAATATTGATTTGTTAATGGTGAGAAATCATGCAGATTTTTAATATGTGTATTTTTCCAAAATCTTTAAAATTTTCTAAAATAATATTAACTTTACAGATAAGAAAAATAGCAGATTTTTTTTAAGTTATAGGGTGAGAGAAAGAGGAAAAAATAGTTAATAGACACAAACCAATAACCTTGAGGTTGGAGGAGAACTCTTTTTTTAAGAGTAGGACAATTGGGGCTGGGGAGATAGCTCAGTAGAATAAGCACTTACCTGGCAAGTGCAAGTACCTGAGTTAAATCCCTGGTTCTTTAAATAAATAAATAAACAAACAGTAGGAAAATTTATTCAAGAATAAGGATGGGGGGGCCGGCGAGATGGTTCAGTGGTCTAAAGTGCCTGCTTAGGAGGGCTCAGGCAACTGCGGGGACTGCAGTTCGATCCCCGGCACCACATGCTGCGCCAGCGCCACCACCAGGGCAGGCTGAGCCAGCCACAAAAAAATGAATAAATAAAGAAACAAACAAACACAACAAGCAAACAAATAAATAAATAAATAAAATTAAAAAAAAAAAAAAAAAAGAATAAGGATGGGGAATAGGGAATAGGAGTCGCTCTTTAGAGACAAGAGGGGTCACAAGTGGGTTGCCCTGGAGGATAACTTCTCCCAGGCAGAACAGTCCAATCATAGAATCAGGAAAACTAGAGGTCTAGGTGGGTGTGGGGTTGTAGGGGTCTTACAAATGCTCACTTTTTCTCCCTTCCTAACACTCAATCCTCTGCCTCTGCCTCTGCCCACTTCCACTAGGAGGTCACTTAGCGGATTACAAGGTAGCCTGGCTTGAGGGCCCCAGGACACTGCTTTCTAAGCTCATCAAGTGTTGGAGTAGTGTGGGTTACTTGACACTGAAGAATGTACATCTATGATCTCTGCCCTTCGTGGTGTCCCACAAGGCTCAGGCCTTAAGTGAACCAAATTTGTAGTCTTTTCCCTTACCCTACTAAAGGAAAAAGGTATCCCATGGATCCGAGGGTTAGCCTAGACTAACCAAAGGCCTGGAGCATGTCAATGCCCCCAATCCCAGAATTTTGCACAGTGTTTAAATAGCAGTAATGGCCATTAGGCATTTTGAGAGAGGGAAGAATTCCCTCCAAAGGCTCAGAGATAACCATCTTCTACCAAAAGGTCTAATTTACTCAATGAGTCTTTTTGGGGGATTCTTTTCTGGGAATCAAACTCATAACCTAGTGCTTACCAGTCAGGCACTTGTACTACTGAGCTAGATCCTCATACCCCTTGATTTACTGACTGAGTGATCTCCCCCTCAACAAGGTCCTTGACCTCATAGAGCTTTAAAGTCTTCTGGAGACAATTAAACAACTCTTGGGTTTTCTAACTAGTAGTTTTCTACTTGTATGTGAGAAACCTTCAAGAATGTGTAAACCAAGAGCCAGGGATATAGCTCAGCATCACAGCCCCTGCCTGGCAAGCACAAGGCCCTGAGTTTGACTCCTGGTCAAAAAAAAAAAAGCAAACCCATCAACAAAAGGGACACACACTTCCATAGCAACAGGATACTGAGAAAGACACTTCCTATAGCCTAGATCTAACAGGCTGGGAAACTGGCTCTGGTAGCCTAGCTCCCACAGAACTTGGACAAGTCAGGGCATCCTAGAAGGCATGGGAGGCTGACTGGTCCCTTCCACACATGATAACCACCCTTCAATCTCTTTGCTCCCAGACAGCTGGAAAGAAGGTTTGCTGAAACTCATCAGTCCAGAAGAACTGCCTGCCTATTTTGGGGGGACCCTGACTGACCCAGATGGAAACCCTAAATGTTTAAACAAGGTACAAAGAGCCTAGGATGAGAGACTGAGAGGGTAGATCTGGGTTTCTTTCCCACTTCATTCATTCCACCTGCACCTGTGGAGAGACAGTTGTGTGTAGAAACAGAGTGTTAAATCGGGGAGTTCCAGCCCTACTCTTAAGGGGGCTCTGAGCAGCTGTGCAGACAAATAAGAAATGAGGAGATTTTGAGCTGGAAGAGGAAGCTCTGCGAGCAATCCTTGGCCCAGCCTAGAGGGTGAGGGAAGGTGTTCAGGGAAGGGAAGCAGGGGATAGGATGAGCAGAATTTTTCTTGGAAGTGATGAAAGTGTTAGAAGTAAGAGAAGCAGCATAGCTGGTAGACAGGAGGGAGGAACAAACTGCTCCATCCTGTGTCTACAGATCAACTACGGTGGGGAGATCCCCAAGTCCATGTACGTGCGAGACCAGGTGAAAACTCAGTATGAGCACTCGGTGCAGATCAGCCGGGGCTCCTCCCACCAGGTGGAATATGAGATTCTGTTTCCAGGCTGTGTCCTCAGGTAGGCACAGACCATTGTTCCACCCTTCTCTGGGCCCTAACCCCACAGGAATTCATCAGCAACCTGTCTCCTCACAGGTGGCAGTTTGCATCAGATGGTGGGGATATTGGCTTTGGGGTTTTCCTGAAGACCAAGATGGGGGAGCGGCAGAAGGCTGGGGAGATGACGGAGGTGCTGGCCAGCCAGCGCTACAATGCACACATGGTGCCTGAGGATGGGAGCCTCACCTGCTCAGAGGCTGGTGTCTGTAAGTCTTCCCCAGTTGGACAGTGGCTAAGAGGGTGGGAGCCACCCAATCTATGGCTTAGAAAAGAAGCAGAGAATCAGGGACACCTCAACACATATACCAAGGACACATGGCTCAGCTTAGTGCTATGCATTCCCAACCAGAGTGGCACTTGGGCCACAGGGCACAAAGAATGATAAGGCAAATATAGCTTTCTCCATGAGGAAACTGAGAAGCAACTTGTAGCACCACAAAGCTGAATATGGTGCTAGGGGCCCCTTTTGGCCTGAGTATCACCATGTAACCCTGGACAAAATTCCAGTGTAGGAAAGACCTTTGGTTTTGTTCACCTGTGACCATGGACCACAATCCTTACTCTTGGGGTTGCTGTGAGGAGACACAGAATATGCAGCAGGCTGGCCCAGGACCTACTTCACCCAAGGGAGGTGAAAGGACTTTGCTTCTGTTCCCAACTTTCCCAACTCACATATGCATTGTGGTAGCATCCAGGTGTGGAGACAATGGGATCCAGTGACCATTGTTCTTACAGCCCACCAAATGTACAACTAAATCCGGGCTTGGGCACACACTAGAAGGAGGTCAGTGTCTGTTTACAGGCACTGCTCATGACTGGCAGTTTCCATGGGGAAGAGAAAGGCATGGTCAAAACTTGGAGAACAAAGCTGGTGAGAACACAAGCCTGTCTTTCCACATAGTCAGGGTAGGGATACAGAGAATGTGGAGCCTGGCAAACTTCCCATCTTTTCATCTGCCCCACAGATGTCCTGCGCTTTGATAATACCTACAGCTTTGTGCATGCCAAGAAAGTCAGCTTCACTGTGGAGGTGCTGCTTCCAGATGAGGGCATGCAGAAATACGATGAGGAGCTCACTCCTATCTAAGTGGCCTCCCCACTTCACAAAGATCCCAGGCTGTTTTCTTTTTAATCACCCTGCCTTCCAACCCTGACACTGATCGTTAGTCCTCCTAACTCAGGGACATTAGTAAGCAGAGAAAGATTTCCTTGAGAAGATTCATCTATGGTGGCCAAATCAGGAAGGATATAAAATACACAGCCTTGGAGGGAACCAAAGTTACAGAAGAGAAAGCAACAAGAATGAAGGCACGAGGTGGATGGCACTGAAATTCAAGAATAGGGAAATGAATCTCATAGCCTTCATTCTTGCCTATCCTAAGCCATTTGTGTGTGCTTGAATTCTTTCCCTGTGGGATGTGAGAAACTTGGGTTTGAAACTTATCTACATCCTTTTTACCTCCACTCCCTGTATGGTAGATACTTAGAGTGCACTTAGGAGTTGAGTGGCGGATCAGTAGGTAGAGAGCAAGTGATTCACGGGTGTGTATGACAACGAAGAAATTTCAGCACCTTGGACAGGAACAGAGAGTGTGGTTCGTGAGGGACTTCTGTAGAGCCAGGCAATTCTGACTGTGGCTTCCTCTTGGGAGCCCGCTCACAAAATCTCCGTGCCTCTGGCAGGAAATGCCCACATAAAATGTCTAACTCAGGACACTTTCTTCCATCCATTGTTAGCACCTCATCTCCTCTCTTCGGAGTTCACAGCTTATATATTAAGCAATTGAAGGAGCCAAGGAAACCACATCTGACTCTAGCTGCTGCCTGGCATAAAAAAAATAATAAATTGCACCTGTCATGTGGTGAATACCCGTCTACGTGTCAAGTACTTTATGGACTTAGCCCATTTCGTTCTTGTGCCATCTCCAAGGCCACTTACCATGGCCACTTTATGGATAATGAAACTCAAGATCAGAGAGGTACAACCATTCACTTAGTGTCATATAAGTGAAAGATCCAGGGCCCTAGATTTTGGT
>PVKN010009287.1:0-23945 GCA_004027915.1 Capromys pilorides
TCCCATAATCTCCTTGAACAGAAAATTTGGGAAACCACTGAGTTATAGGATATTACAGCACAGGTTCTGTTATGTCCTGAGTCCTCACTTGAAGAGCTAGAGCCAAAATGATGGCTATCCTCATAGCCCTTCTTTTTCTCCAAATTTGGTCTGTTAACTTACATTCTCAACCCTCCAGCAGAGAAACTTCATGATACTATTACTCTATAACATGGGTAATTGAGCTTAACATCACTGTCTTTCTGAATATCAAACATTTTAAATTTAAAAAAAACAAAAAACAAAAAAACAGAAAAATGGCCTGCAGAATGAAAGTGGGACAGACCTGGGCTTCAGTCATACATAGCTGTGCCACTCACAAAAGTGATGGCCTTACCTTTGTGGAATCCCATTTCCATCTTCTCATAGGTCAGTTGAAGGACCAAAAGAGCATTATCAAGGCTGTGCTCTTTGCTTTTATCATTTCTTTTTGTTATTTTGTGTGTTTGTTTGTTTTAGGTTTTTTGGGTTTTGGGGGGTGGGGTTTGAGACAGGGTCACACTAGGTAATTTAGACTGGCCTTGAGCTAACTTTTATGTAGTCCAGGCCGGTCTTGAACTTGAGGCCATCCTCCTGCCTCAGCCTCCCAAGTGCTGAGATTAAAGCCATGAACCACCATTCCTGGCTGCTTTTTACCATTAAAACATAAGCAATAATTACAGACATGTCTCAACTCTTCAGAAGAATGTTCTGCATTATGAACTCCTGTGCCTTTGAAAAGGTTTTTTGTTTTTTTTTTTGCGGGACCAGGGTTCAAACTCACGACCTTGCACTTGCCAGGCAGGCACTTGAGCCATGGAGCTATCTCCCCAGCCCCCTTGAAAAGGTTTTTTACAGAATTTCAAAATGATACTTTTTTCTTTTTTTTTTTTGGCACTGGAGGATGAGTCTAGGGCTTCAACAGTAAGCTACATTCCTAACTCTTCATTATTATTATTATTATTATTATTATTATTATTATTATTATTATTATTTTTGAGACAAGGTCTTGCTAATTTGTCTAGTCTGGGCTTGAAACTATGGTGTTCCCAAAGTACTGCAATACAGGCATGTGTCACCCTGCCCAGCTGCACTCTATGCTGCAGATATTCATTCTAGTTTATTATAGCCCTATTTTGGAAGTGTTTATTTGTTTGTTTTGTTTGTTTGTTTGAGTCAGGGTTTTGCTATGTAGTCAGGCTAGACTTGAACTCACTATGTAGCCATATTGGGACTCTAACTCACAGAGATCTCTTCCTCAGCCCTCTGAGTGCTGGGATTGCAGGTGTGTGCCACTACACCTAGCAGGAAGTTTCTGATTTTTGTTTCAGCAAAATATATTGACTTTTCTAATGCTTTCTGGATTTAATCATTGTTCATTCATTAAACACCCACCTTGTGCAAGATGTTTTGCTAGACACTAGGAACCCTAGTATTAATGCCATTGGCGTTCCTGACCTATTGACTTACAGTCCAGGTGCAGATTTTAAGTCCATCTGTACTTCTTGAATGAGAAAAGGCTCCTCTGCATTTCTACTAGTAACTAGCTCCTAGAGTCTCCTTCTGTCTGATTCTCTGCCTTTTTGTCGGTCCTCTGCCTGCAGGTGTCCTGGTAAAGGTGGTGGAGGTGTACTTCTGTGAGCGCTGTGAACAGAGCTTTGCAGAGCCCACTTTGCTGTCCCTGCACCAGTGCACTGAGGCCAGTGTACCACCTGTGCAGGGGGTTGCCAGCACCTCATGCTCTGTAGAGCTGCCCAACAGCAACCTCACCCTCCATGGCCCCCTGCAGGGTAAGAGCCCAGCAGATAGCCCCCTGCCATGTCCTGTATGTAGACAGGAGTTTGCCCAACTACAGGCCCTGAAGAGCCACTTCAAGATTCATCGGACCACTCTTGACACCTTCTCCTGCCCAGAGTCTGGCTGTGTGTTCTCTGCTGAAGATCGTAAAGGTCTGCAGCACCACCTGAGGCAGACCCATGGAGTGGTTCCTGTGTCATGTTCTTTCCGAGGCTGCCCCCTGCTTTTTGGGAATCAGCAGGGCATGGAGTTACACCGGCAGGCCCATTACCCATTCCACTGCACCCATTGCAGCTTCATGGGCTCCAACATCAAACTTTTTCGGCAGCATCAGCGAAGCCATGGGGCTGGGACACAGGAAGAACTTTCTGCTGTCCAGGGACTTCCATCCAAGGAACTATTGCCAGGTATGAGACCTACTGCCCTACCTGGGATGTAGTAGGAGTTAATCTTATAGGAAAGACAGATGTTTCCAGTACCATGATTGTGCACGAGTATTCAGAAATCTAGAGAGTAGTTTAGGGCAGAATTACTAGATGGCATGAGAAGGCATGCCTTGAACCAGTCAGACTATATGGAACAAAGAGTAAGTCTTCGTTTATGACATTGAGTAAAATGTGGCTTAGGCTATATGTGGCCTAACGTTACTTACACAACATTCTCTACCGACCCATTTTAGGACGGGCTTTATGAGAGCAGAAGTGAAAATGAGCGGTAGATAGAATGCTTAAACTAACTGCCTTTAGAGCAAGTGGGATTTGGCAGGAGAAGCTGGGTTTATTTTAAAAAGAAACCTTCCAGGGAGGTGGTACTTTATTGATTCTTACTCCTCTTGGTCTCAGAAAACAACAAAAACCCCAGCAAGGGGTGAGTGAGTGGAAGAGCAGGAGGAATAAAGAAAACAGGCCAGAAGAGGACAGCATTGTGATGAGAGAACTTGGCTTGCTGAGACCCACTTGAGCTCTAATTTCTAAATGGAAGATCTTTTTCCTGGGCACTAGTCATACCTCTTTGCCTTACTGAGGCAGCTGTGGGAAATGAAAGAGATAGATTTGAGTGGTAAGGTATGATGGTGGCTTACTGAGGTGGGCTTCTCAATAGAACAGTTGAATGATCAGAGTGTGTTCACCTTCACTGAATAAGCCCAGTCACTGGCCCTGGGAACCTGAGCCACCAAAGTGCAGTCTACCCTCTACCTCTCAGACTTACTCCTGTTCCAAGGACCTCAAAGCTCTTACCTTAAGGGACCTCTGGCTAATGTTTTCTGAGGTTTGATCCACTTGAGACTGGATTATTACTGATAGCTTAACTTCTGGTCCTCATCCCTTTCAAATGGGAATACATTTGTTTACTTAAAACCCAAGATTCCTTTCCACTAAAAGGGGAGGAGGGTGATTGTATTGTAAGTGGAAAAGTTCAAGCTTTCGGTGCTGTCGTTGGCTTCCGTGAACTTCATCAGGACTTATGTGTCTCCACCTCCTAAACTGTGTCCAGCAGAGGGAGACCATTCAGAGGAAGCTGGTCCATCTTTGCCTGGGCAGGATTCAGCTGAGGAGGAAGTAGAAGAAGACCAGGAGACTGACACCCAGAAAGACTCCCAGAAAGCCTTGGATAAAGGACAGCAGGCTCAACAGTTGGAAGGTAATGACATTTCTAGGTGGTAGAGGTGAATAGCAAAGTGTATGATATTGAGGCTCTCATGTCTGGTTTTTGGAGCTTTGGTTCAGATCCTTTTATTCCTTTTATTCTACCTTGATTCAGAAGTCAAAGTTTGCTAGTTGTGGTGGCACATGCCTGTAGTCCTAAGTTATTCCGAAGGTTGAAACAGGAGGATCACTTAAACAGAATTTATTAAGACTAGCCTGGGCTAACAAGACCCTGTCTCAAAAAAAAAAAAAAAAGTCACCCGCATGTGGCAGCACATGCCTATGATACCAGAATTTTGAGATACTAAAGCTGGAAGGTGACAAGTTTGAGCACAGCCGAGACAACTTAGCAAACCCATCTTGAATTTTTTTTTTTTTATAATTTTTCAGACATTTTTATTTTATTTATTTTTGTTTATTTTAACGGCCGGCTCAGCCTGCCCTGGGGTGGGGCTGGCGCAGCATGTGGTGCCGGGG
Source organism: Capromys pilorides (assembly GCA_004027915.1). Lineage (NCBI taxonomy): Eukaryota > Metazoa > Chordata > Mammalia > Rodentia > Capromyidae > Capromys > Capromys pilorides. Next base: position 3,939 of record PVKN010009287.1, read on the forward strand.
ATCGAACCACCGTCCCTGCAGTTGCCTAAACTTTTCTAAGTAGGCACTTTAGACCGCTGAACCATCTCGCCAGCCCTTGAATTTTTTTTTAATTAAAAATACTAATGATGTAGCTCAGTGCAGGGGGCCTAAGTTTAATCCCCAGTACCAATAAAAAAGAAAAAAGAAGGTCAAGATTTGTTGGGTCCCATATTCCCAGCATTTAGGATGCTGAGGCAAGAGGATTGCCGCAAGTTTGAGGCCAGCCTGGGCTCCATAGTGTGTTCAAGATCAGCCTAGGCTACAGAGTAAGACCCTGTCTCAAAACTTTTTTTTTTTGAAGAAAGAAAAACACTGACAAAAGTTCTGCAAACCGCAGTGCATAGTTTCAGGGTAAATCCTGAGGGGACCTGACTGACCTTGTCAAATACAAAAGTTACTTTTGTTTGTAATATAGGTCTTGCTTTATCTTGGTCTTAACCATCCAGCAGAAAAGTCTAACCATGAGGTATAAAAAGAAAAGCCATATTAATATGCTAAGTTGCAAAAGACTCAAGTCAGCAGCTTCCGATAATGCCAGATGAGCTGATAATCCACTACTGTTATGGACTATTGGACTATATATACAGCTACTTTCTCTTTGTGCAATGAAAAAAAACATCTGTACTAATGATGTTTACACAAGAAATCATGTCTGCATCTCGTACTCTGAACAACTATGACAAAGACAACAATATGCAATGTATTAATTATTTTTTTCAGTGTATTAATGTAAAAAATTAAAAAACATAAAATAAATTTTAAAAAATACTTCTTTTTGGACAGGGTCTTGCTATGCAGTTTGGGCTGGCCTTGTGCTCACTTTTATAGCCCCCAGGCTGGTCTCAAACTTGCAAGGATTCTCCTGTCTCAACCTCCTGTACTGGGATTACAGGCCCGTGCCACTACTCGCAGTTCTGGGCCAAGACAGCACACCTGAGGAATCCAGGGCCAGCACAGCATGTAGGGCTGGGGATCGAACTCGGGTCCTTGTGGTTGTGAGCTAGGTGCTTATGCCTCTGCGCTATCTCCCCAGCCCCTCAAGAAAACTTTTTTAAAAATGATTTTTTGAGTTAAGATGATGGTCACATAAGTTTTCTCTTTTGGACTTCTTTTCTTGGCAGGAAGCTCTGTTGCAGCAAAGGATGGGTGGTGTTCATGGTACTAAGATGCTAGAAGTTAGTGATGATCAGCGTCCTGATTTACTGGCAGTAAGCCTGCTAGAACTCTTTTTGAACCTTTACTTCCCATGTTTCTAGTTCAGTAGTACATCTGAGACCCATCCCCAGAGGATATGCTCACTACCAGGTGAATAGGAAAGATGTGATTGTACTTATTACCAGTTCTCTTTACCTACCAGCTCAGTGAACCAAAAGAGTACTTCCCCTTCTTCCCTTTTGCTCACTCATCTTGGGGCACTTTTCTCTCTAATCAACCCCACAGATTCAGCACAAGGGCAGCAAGAGAATAGAGCTACATCCAGATTGTTTTCCTGAGCAGCTCCATGGTTCAGTGGTCTAAAGTACCTGCTTAGGAAAGCTTAGGCAACCGCAGGGACTGCGGTTCGATCCCCGATACCACGTGCTGTGCCAGCCCCACTGTCGGGCAGGCTGAGCTAGCCATAAAAAACAAAAACAAAAAACAGGAGGATCACTATGAGTCTGAGCTGTGTAGTGAAACTCTATACTAAATACGTTTAAAACTTTAAAAAAAGAAGTTCAAGGATAGTGGGTGACGGGGGAAGCCCTTCAAACAGGCCACAGCAAAGTCTGAGAAGTTCTGTGGCTTGGTTTCTTAATACTTGTGTTTCTCTTCCCTTCCTTCGGACTACAGTTTTGCAACTGTTGTTTAGTTTCCTTGATAGGAAAGCCACACGGTGTTTGTGTCTGGCCAAATTGTAGCTCTTCCATCATTTGCCTGCCCCTGACCTACTGAAGAATTTCATTTCTAACCCTCTGTATTCCCTTTCCTCAGGAGATATGGCTTCTGGTTCTGAGTCTCTCTTCAAGACACACATGTGCCCCGAGTGTAAGCGCTGCTTTAAGAAGCGTACCCACCTAGTGGAACACCTGCATCTCCATTTCCCAGATCCCAGCCTTCAGTGCCCCAACTGCCAGAAGTTCTTCACCAGTAAGAGCAAACTGAAGACCCATCTACTGCGGGAACTGGGTGAGAAGGCCCACCGCTGCCCACTATGCCACTACAGTGCAGTAGAGAAGAATGCACTCAACCGTCACATGGCCAGCATGCATGAGGATATTTCCAACTTCTACTCAGACACCTACACCTGTCCCGTCTGCCATGAAGAGTTCCGCCTCAGCCAGGCCCTCAAAGAGCACCTTAAGAGCCACACAGCAGCAGCTGCAGCAGAGCCATCTCCACTGCCCTGCTTTCAGGAGGGTTGCAACTATGCAGCCCCTGACCGCAAGACATTTGTAAGGCACCTGAAGGAGACCCATGGAGTACGTGCTGTGGAGTGCCGCCATCACTCATGTCCCATGCTCTTTGCCACAGCTGAAGCTATGGAGGCCCACCACAAGAGCCATTATGCCTTCCATTGTCCGCACTGTGATTTTGCCTGTTCCAACAAGCACTTATTTCGCAAACACAAGAAGCAAGGCCACCCAGGCAGTGAAGAGCTGCGCTGCACCTTCTGCCCCTTTGCCACTTTCAACCCAGTGGCCTACCAGGACCACGTAGGCAAGATGCACGCTCATGAGAAGATCCACCAGTGCACTGAGTGCAGTTTTGCCACTTCCCACAAGAGGGTGCTCATCCGACACATGCTGCTGCATACTGGTGAGATGGCTTCCATCCTCATAACTCAGTAACAGCCACAGTGCTGATCATGCAGGGCCTCACATACACTGATTCCTGGACACACATCTAGTATGCTGCATTGACAAATGAGCCTTAAGTTGAATATCATTCACTTGAGAAAGTGGCCACAGGTTGGGTGTAGCCCAGAGGCACAGTGCCTGCCTGGCAGGTGTGAGGCTGGAGTTCCATTCCTTGTACCCACGAAAAACAACAACAACAACAGAGTTAAAGCAATATTATTAAAAAAAAAAAAGAAAGCCAGGGCCGGCTCAGCAGACTAAAGCACCTGCTTAAGCAGAGCACAGCGGCCGTGTTCAATTCCCAGCTGGATTCCCAGCATGCTATGCAAGCCCCACCTCCAAGACATGCTGAGCATGCAATTGAGACTAGGCGTGGTGGCACGTGCCTGTAATCCCAGCACTTGGGGGGCTGAAAACAGGAGTCACTACAAATCTGATCTACATAGTGAGACCCTATAGATGCTGTACTAAAATACATGGGAAAAAAGAAAACGTTCAAGCTTGAATCTAAATCCAAGTAATGGGCCGGCAAGATGACTCAGTGGTCTAGAGCACCTGTTTGGGCAGCCACAGGGACTGCGGTTCGATCCCCGGCACCACATGCTGCGCCAGCCCCACCCCCAAGGCAGGCTGAGTGGGCCAGAACACAAATAAATAAATAAACAAACAAACAAACAAACGAGGTTTAAAAAAATAAACATAAACTTTAAAAATAAATAAATAAATAAACCCAAGTAATATTATTCCAGAGCCTGTGCTCTAAGTGATACACTTTTGTGACTGGCCTTTAAGCCTATCCAGTGCTGCCCACCTGTAGTCAGGTGGGTTGTTGAAGAGTAAAGGAACCCACAGGGAGGCCAGATAGCTCAGTGGATTAAAGCACCTGCTTAGGCAGATGCTGGGACCGGGGTTCAATTCCCAGTGTGTCATGCCGACCCCACCACTGGGGTACACTAAGACCGGGATTAAGACTAGGCATGGTGCATTGCACCTGTAATGTCAGCACTTGGGAGGCTGAGAACAGGAGGATCGCCATGAGTCCCATCTGTGTAGCAAGACCCTATAGACCCTGTATTAAATACATTAAAAAAAAAAAAAACCCAAGTGAGGACAGATGTCTTCCTTTATAATTCAAGCGTGGGAGTATGCTTTGCTTTTTGTAATTTTAGGGAAGGGTCTACAGGGTGTTCAGGGCCTCACTACTAGATCAGACTCATAGTGATCCCCCTGTTTACAGCCTCCAAAGAACTTGGATTTATAGGCATGCCCCACCATACCCAGTCTTAATTGGCTTCTCAGCGTGCCCCAGGGGCAGGGCCAACACCGCAGGTCCTGGAATTGAACCCCCAGCCCCTGAACCTGCTTACAGGCTTTAATCACTGAGCTATTTGGCCGTCCCTGTGGAAGTCTGCTTTGAGAGATAGGAGTTGAGGGGACTGAGACATGCATGCACATTGTGACTGTCCATAGCTGTGGTATCTGACATAGAAATACGGTCATTTCCAGTGACCTACAAGTTGTACTTATTTCACTTCAGACTTTGTGTGTATGTGTGTGCATATTGGAGATTGGACCCAGTTATGTGCATACTAAGACAAGCACTGTACCACTAAGCTACAGCCTCAGGCCTATTTTTTTGCTTTTTTTGAGATAGAGTCTAAGTTGCCCTGGTTGGCTTCAAGCTTTTGTTCCTCCTGCCTCAGCCTCTGGAGTAGCAGGATCATAGGCATGTGTCATCACACTTCAGATTTTTAGTTGGTTGTCAGCATCACTAAGGTTTTAGGTAACAGGAAAATACGGCTTCCTGCTATAGTATCATCCCCTTGGTGATCTATGTAAACATCAGTGGATTGACAGGACATGAAAAAATTTTCTATCAGAATTCTTTTGGAGCCAGGCGTGGTGGCACACTCCTGTAATCCCAGCACTTGGGAGGCTGAGCCAGGAGGATCGGTGCGAGTTCGAGACCAGCCTGGGCTACAAAAGTGAGCTCAAGGACAGCCTGAACTGCATAGCAAGACCCTGTCTCAAAAAGACAAAAAAAAAAAAAAAAAAAAAAAAAAAAAATTCATTTGGGATGAGTTTTAGATAGTTTTGTGCAAAACTGTTGTTCCCATTGAACTGTTCCATTTCTGTACATGATTTATCCAGTCTCTTGTTTTTTTGAGGCTTTTCCTGATACTTTGTCTCTGTATAGTTATACAATTTAAAGAATTCTTTCATTTATATTTATTTAATCAGTGGCTTATAAGGCAAAAAACCACAAATAACAGACTCTGAAAAGTTAAATTTACTTTAAGGTCACACAGGTAGTCGGAACCAGAATGCCATTAGGTCACCACAAGGAAAGGGGATGGGTAAACAGGGAGGGGTCCTGAAGGAACACAGCCCCCAGAATTTTAGATCCAGGGTATTTTTTGTTGTTTGGTGGTTTTGTTTCATTTTATTTTGAGGTACTGAGAACTGAATCTAGGACCTCTGCACTGAGCTACATCCTCAGCCCTTTAAAAAATTTTTTATTTAGAGACAGAATCTCTAAATAGGTTATCTAGGCTGGTGTCAAAATTGCGATCTTCCTGCCACAGCCTCTCAGAGTTAATACTGGGTCTTGCCAACTGCTTGGACAACTCATGCTTGAGATCACACTGGGTATCACCAACAACTTTAGAATAGCTCATTTAATATACCAACTATGTGAGGTCAGTATTTTTCTTGTTAGGCTGGTGAGATAGCTCAGTGGACTAAGCACCTGCTTAGGCAAGCACAGGGACCAGGGTTTGCCAATGCCTGCATGCTGTGCCAGCCCCACCCCTGGGTGTGCCGAGCTGGCGACAGAGTCCGATGTGGTGGCGCATGTCTGTAATCCTAGCACTGGGAAGGCTGAAATAGGAGGATCACTATGAGTCCAAGAGCTGCATAGTGAGACCCTACACCAAATACATAAATATATGTAAATATGTATAAAAAATATACATTTTTTTTCTTGCTCCCTTTTTGGAAACAAACTGAAACTGCTCAAAGCTAACAAAGCTAACAAGCTGCCACTCAATAGATTTCTCTGCCTGTTTTTTTGTGTATAAAATGAGGGTGATGATAATACCTGCTTCATAGTATCCAATGATACTATGGAGGCATTTTTATAAAATACTCAGAAAGGTATGCACACAGTGAACATTACATGTATAAATATTGGTTATTAATTCTTACTATCGTAATGGAATCCAGAGTCAAAATTCTTTTTTTTTTTTTTTTTTTAATGAGCAGAACATATTTATTGAGGGAAAGAAAACTCCTATCTGAGAGAGGAACAGGAAGGGGGCCCCGAGTGGGTGGTCCCCACAGAGTCAAAATTCTTAACTACCATGTTTGATTCCCTAATTTCTGTGTGTTCTAGCAAACTGGAAAAAATTGGGCAAAATGGAACAGTTGACCATTAGAGCCAACAAGCTATAGAACAAATCAAGAGTGTACTTTAGAGCTAGTTCTAAAAAGCTCAATCATTACTTTCCTCCTCTTTTCATTGATGCTGCATTTGGGGGAGCTGTTACCTGAGAGGGCTATGAAGAACTTTGACTATTGTGAAGTTTTCCACATCTCAGTCGATGAAGCTTTTGTTCCTGTCTTACATCAGGACAGCCTTGCTGGAGGAACTGCTCTGGCCATTCACTTGATGTGTGTCTGATCTGTGCCCTTTCCCCTCTCACCCCACCCCATGTAAGGTGAGAAGCCTCACAAGTGTGAGCTATGTGACTTTACCTGCCGAGACGTGAGCTACCTATCCAAGCACATGCTGACCCATTCCAACACCAAGGATTACATGTGCACTGAATGTGGCTATGTTACCAAGTGGAAGCATTACCTCAGTGTGCACATGAGAAAACACGCAGGTGACCTCAGGTACGAGCACACACATGCCTGCATCCTTATCTGAGACCTTTCTATCAAACTAGCCTCCTCTTGGATCCAACGTGTGGCCCTAACACACTCATTGCCATTGCCTTCAGCTGGCCTTTGGGCCTGTGACAAAATCTTTGTGTTGAGAGCTGTGTGGGTCAAAGGGAGGGAATACAGATCTAGAGGATAGACCTGGAGACTAAGGTGGCACTTGAGTTCACAGTTTGGTCAGGAATATGGATATAGTCTTTACTTTCTGAAATCAATCTCAGCCACTTCCAACTTCAGGAAAGTCCTCTGACCTTAGCTGTGGATACAGCTACGTAGGGTGTTTCTCTACAGCTTTCATGCCTCTGTGGGAGAATGGACACAGAAACCTGCCCTGTGGATATAGCTTTGTCACCTTAGTAGTCCACATGATGACTCTGTTAGGAAGCAACTTAGAGTAGGGATTAGAATGATGTCCCTGAAGCTAGGCTGTCTGCCTCTCAACTTCTTTGGGAACTATTGTTAGCAGGTCATTAACTCTTTTCCTTGGCCTTAACTATAAAATAAAACTGCTTATTTCCTAGGTTAGTAGAAAGGTGAGTTAAATGATTCATGAATGTAGAGCCCGGCCCATAATGTTTATTTGGTGACTGTTCACTGTTTGATGCTTGTGATTTCCTCCTTTCCTTCCTTGCCAGGTATCAGTGTAACCAGTGCTCCTATCGCTGCCATCGGGCTGATCAGCTGAGTAGCCACAAGCTTCGACACCAGGGCAAGTCTTTGATGTGTGAGGTGTGTGCCTTTGCCTGCAAACGGAAATATGAGCTGCAGAAACACATGGCTTCCCAGCACCACCCTGGCACACCAGCCCCACTTTACCCCTGCCGCTATTGCAGCTACCAGAGCCGCCATAAGCAGGCCCTGCTGAGCCATGAGAACTGTAAGCACACTCGTCTCCGTGAGTTCCGTTGTGCCCTCTGTGACTACCGTACCTTCAGCAATACCACTCTCTTCTTCCACAAGCGGAAGATCCATGGCTACGTGCCTGGGGATCAAATCTGGCATCTCCGTGATGCTAGCCAAGAAGCAGGAGGGACCAAACACTGTTTGGCACCCCCACCAGACTCAGAGCCCTCAAGCCAGCTATCTGTCCAGCCTGAGGGCCCATGCCATGAACCCGGGACTGTGGTAGATCCCCACTTAGACCAGGCCCTGCCGGAGATTAGTGAGGAGGACAACATCAGGAGACAGAATGACAGAGAGGCTCTCCATGAGGAAGATCTGGTTGGCAGTCCCAGTCCAGCAGAAGTGGAGGAGGGCAGCTGCACACTGCACTTAGAGGCCCTGGGAGTGGAGCTGGAACCTGTGGCTGAGCCACCACTTGAGCTCAATGAAACAGCCCCTGTAGAGTTCAAGCCCCTGGATTCCTCTGGACCTCTGGGACTGGAAGGACCGGATGGACCAGAAGTGCCAGCAGTGTCCAGCTTTGAAGGTGTTGGGACTGCAAGCTTGGGTGCTGAAGAGCTTGTTTTAGAAAAGCCCGTCCCTGAGCCCACCAGAACTCCTCTATCCTCAGAGGAGGTCTCAAACAACTGGGTAGAAAACTTCAAGGCAACTCCTCCTGCTGAAGTGGCACCGTTGCCTCAGTTTCCTGAGTCAGAGTCACTACTCAAGGCTCTAAGGAGGCAAGACAAAGAACAAGCAGAAGCATTGGTGCTGGAGGGCCGGGTGCAGATGGTAGTGATCCAGGGACAAGGCCAAGCCTTCCGCTGTCCGCACTGCCCTTTTGTCACTCGCCGGGAGAAAGCCCTGAATCTGCATACTAGGACAGGATGCCAGGGCCACCGAGAGCCCTTGCTGTGCCCTAAGTGTGGGGCTAGTTTTAAGCAGCAACGTGGCCTCAGCACCCACCTCCTGAAGAAGTGCCCTGTCCTGCTCATAAAGAACCAGGGCTTGCCCAGACCAGATTCTCCCGTCCCGTTGCTTCCTCAGCCCTCAGGAACCCAGGCCTCAGAGGATGCAGAAGGCAGGAAGCCCCCACCTGTACCATTAGAAGAAGAGCTGCTGCTGCAAAAAGATGCTCTTCACAAGCTTCCTAAGGAGCCAGAAGAAGTAGAGCCTCTCATCACACCCTTTGACTTCCCAGTCCCTCCTGTAGGACACTCCTCACCCACAGAGATGCCTGAGAAGTTCCACTTTGAGCAGGGAAAGTTTCACTGCAACTCATGCACATTCCTCTGTTCCCGGCTCTCCTCTATAACGTCTCATGTAGCAGAAGGCTGCCGGGGAGGGCGTGGCCGGGGAGGAAAGCAAGGGACCTGCGTGAGCAATGGGAACTCTGTTCCTCTGAGTAGTGAGAGTGGAAATACGGAGCCCATTCATGGTGATGGGGTCACAGCTTCAGCGGCTCAGAAACAAAAAGTGGCCCTCTTTTCCTGCCCCACGTGTCCCTTCAGCTGCCAGCACGAATGGGCCCTGAGGACTCACCAGACCCAGGGCTGTGCCCTTGAACAGTCTGGAGAGCTGCACTGTGGCCTCTGCCCATTTAATGCCCCCACAGCTGCTGCCCTGAGGCTCCACCAGAAGCGAAAGCACTCTGCTGCAACCCCAGCCCGAGGCCCCCGGCCCCCTCTGCAGTGTGGGGACTGTGGCTTCACCTGTAAACAGAGCCGATGCCTGCAGCAGCACCGGCGGCTCAAACATGAGGGAGTAAAGCCATATCAGTGCCCTTTCTGTGACTTTTCCACCACCAGGCGGTATAGGTTGGAGGCTCACCGATCCCGACACACAGGTGTTGGCCGCATCCCTTGTAGTTCCTGCTCTCAGACATTTGGTACCAACTCAAAACTGCGCTTGCACCGGCTAAGGGTACACGAAAAGACACCTACCCATTTTTGTCCACTCTGTGACTATAGTGGCTATCTTCGCCATGACATCACTCGCCATGTCAACAGCTGCCACCAAGGTACCCCAGCCTTTGCCTGCTCCCAGTGTGATGCCCAGTTCAGCTCAGAGACAGCACTAAAGCAGCATGCTCTGCGCCGACACCCTGAGCCCTCACACCCGACCCCTGGCTCGCCTGCTGAGGCTGCTGAGGGTCCCCTGCAATGTTCCCACTGTGGGCTGCTATGTCCCAGCCCTGCCAGCTTGCGAGGACACACCCGTAAACAGCACCCACGGCTGGAGTGTGTGGCTTGCCAGGAGGCCTTCCCTAGCCGGCCTGCCTTGGATGAGCACCGGAGGCAGCAGCATTTCAGCCACCGCTGCCAGCTATGTGACTTTGCTGCCCGGGAGAGGGTAGGCCTGGTGAAGCATTACTTGGAACAGCATGAGGAGACTTCTACAGCGACTGAGGCCTCCAATGGGGATGGGGACACTGGCCAGCCTCCTCTGCACTGCCCCTTTTGTGAATTTGCATGTCACCATCAGCTGGTGTTAGATCACCATATGAAAGGGCATGGGGGCACCCGACTCTACAAGTGTACTGACTGTGCTTATAGTACAAAGAACCGGCAGAAAATTACCTGGCATAGCCGCATCCATACAGGGGAAAAGCCTTACCGTTGCCATCTCTGCCCCTATGCCTGTGCAGACCCATCTCGCCTCAAGGTAAGGTCAGAGGCACCTGGGGCAGGGAATGGAGAATGTGTAGGCTGTGAGTCCTCTAACCCTGACTCTTCCAAATATTATTTCTGTGATTTTGGGTGAGTTTCTTTCTCTAAGGCTCAAACTCCTTCATCTGTAAGAAGGACATCATACCAACTTTAGATAATTATAAAGATAAAGTATGGCCGGGCATGGTGGCACACGCCTGTAAGCCCAGCACTTGGGAGGCTGAGGCAGGAGGATTGATGTAAGTTCTAAGACCAGCCTGGGCTACAGAAGTGAGCTCAAGGCCAGCCTAAATTGCACAGCAAGACCCTATCTCAAAAATAAACAAATAAATAAATAAATTTCAATAATATATGCTTACCATTGATAAAGGCATATAATAATTTGGGGATAAACTGGATAATAACATTCATTGAGCACTTGCTGTATACCCAGCACTATAATTTTAATTCTTTCAAATAGAGAGGGATACTTACATGTGCTACTTTTTACAGATTACTAAGAATTGGGGGTCACTCAAACAAGGATGCAGCTAATAAGTACCAGAGCTGAGAAAATCAGGGCAGACCTAGGAAGAAGCTGAATAAGTTAGGTGAAGTAGCCATCCTGGAGGACCCAGTTGATAATTTAAGTGTAGATAGGAAGGGAGCTGGGAATAGTTCCTCTGCCTGTTCACCCCTACTTCCCCATCCAGTGAGTACCATGGGATAATACATGTTATGCTATGTATTATCCTCTTTGTTTCTCTTGTTAGTACCACATGCGGATCCATAAGGAGGAACGAAAGTACCTGTGCCCCGAGTGTGGCTACAAGTGCAAATGGATCAACCAGCTCAAGTATCACATGACCAAGCATACAGGTGAGTCTAGGCAGCTTTGACAGACCTAAAGTATTCCTCTCTTCTCTGGTAAGCCTGACTTCATTGACGTGATGTGTGTCTGTCCTTGCTCAGATTCAGAGCAACATCAGTTTTCACACTAGAGCCAGAGGGTAGGTTGAGAAAGCGTATATATTATGCCGTTCCAACTTACTAAATAGCTATCAGAGGAGGGCTAAACCCAAGGGCACACGTACATTGCAAAGGCTTCCCGGGTAATTATCGTACAGGGTTGTTCTCCCCATTGAGAACTTCAATTCAGACTTCAGTGAGACCAGGTCTGCCTGGTTCTTATACTCTAATTGTAATTATGGAGAAGAAAGTGCAAAGTTCTCTTATTATAACTTGCCCCTATTGTCTCCTGGGTATGAAATCTTCAAATCAGAGGTTCTCCTTCAAGGGTTAATGATTATGTGTCTGTGATTATTGGCATATGCTTGCCCACATGTAGAACTAAACAGGTACATTTCAAGCTTTTATGAGTGCTGCTGCTTTTATTTTTACTGCTCTCTTAAGCATTCTTTTACTTATTTATTTGAACAGGAGCTGTGTTTAAATTAATTCCTAAATTATTTGAATATCCTGTTATCGAAAGGGGTTAGGATTTCCCGTTTGATAACCTATCATATTTGAGCACTCATTCCTACCAGGTGACTAGTTGGTTAGAGATCACATAGTCATTAGCACCCACTGCTGTGTAAACAAAGGCTGTGTTGAGAAACACAGAAATACCACACAAGACATTCCAAAGATATGATCATTATATAGCTTGCTGCCTATGTTCTTTATGTCCCAGTATCACAGTGCCCTTATTGCCTGCCCCACTGTATCCTGTCGCACTTCAGTGATGATTTATTCCCTGTCCCATAGGACTGAAGCCATACCAGTGTCCTGAGTGTGAGTACTGCACCAACCGAGCCGATGCACTGCGTGTGCACCGGGAGACTCGACATCGAGAAGCACGGGCTTTCATGTGTGAACAGTGTGGCAAGGCCTTCAAGACGCGCTTCCTGCTACGCACCCACCTTCGCAAGCACAGTGAAGCCAAACCTTATGTGTGCAATGTGTGCCACCGTGCTTTTCGCTGGGCTGCTGGTCTACGCCATCATGCCCTCACCCACACAGACCGCCACCCGTTCTTCTGCCGTCTCTGCAGCTACAAGGCCAAGCAGAAGTTCCAAGTGGTCAAGCATGTGCGCAGGCACCACCCTGACCAAGCTGACCCACACCAAGGTGTGGGCAAAGACCCCACCACTCCCACCGTACATCTGCATGATGTGAAGCTGGAGGACCCCAGTCCCCCTGCTCCTGCCACTCCCTCCACTGGACCTGAGGGCTGAGCCTAGTCCACCTCCCAGATGGGAGCTGGTTAGGCCAAAGATAGGGATTAGAGCTTGCTTGAGGTGCTCAGGGCCTAAGGGAAGACTGACTTTGAGGTGTCAGTGCAACTATAACTCCCGTGGAACTCTAGTCATACTACTTTGAAATTAATGGCTATAGAAAGGAGAGACATGAGCCAAAACATTGATTTCTCCTTAAAGTGCACTATATTTTTAACCTGTGAATTTCCAGTTTCTTCACTATCACTCTGTGAGAGTCCCTGTATATAAGGTCCTGATTTTATCTACTTGTCTTCCCTTTCCTTCTTACTATGTTGTGCACTGGGGATATAGCTCAGCAGCATAGCACCTGCCTGGCAACTGCAAGGTCCTGAGTTTGATTCCTGGTACCAGGTGGGGGTAAAGCTAATATTCTTACTGTATCAACTCCTGTTTTCTTTCAGCATCTTTAAATAAGTTGTATCTAATTGCATGTGCTATTGTGCGTAATGCTCTATAAAGCATGTTAAACAGAACAACTACCAGCCTATGGACTCATCCAGCTCCTTGTCTTTTCCATGCTGTCATCTAGACTTAGCCTTGTCCTTTCTTAGACCTCTGCACCTTCCTTATTTCTTCCATCTTACTTTGGAGATAGTTCTGAAAAAGACTCCAGGCTGTCTTCTTTCTGACCTTGAGCCTCTCCTAGCCCTTTCCATTCTCCCTGTTCTCAAGCTCCTTGTCTGTACAAAGAGGATTGCTACCCACTAAGCTTCTCCCTGAAAGTACCTTTAGTTCAACATTGGTCCAAAGAGTGGTTCAGCATCTGCCCTAAGAAATGAAAGCACAGGTGACTGGGGAGGTAAATCTCCAATTCTGAGTTTTCACAGTACTGACTGCTTCACTATGTAATTGATCCTCTGACACATTAGGAACACTAACGAAAGTGTTATTAATAATTATGCTTGGTGCCAAGGAGATAGCTCAGGGGCACAAGTGCCTGCCTGTCAAGTGCAAGGTCCTGAGTTCAAGCCCTAGTTCCACACACAAAAAATAATTATGCTTACACATCCATAAACCAGTACTATTTCGGGTCAACGCTCCAATGGGCCAGGACCACATAAACCTTTGTCTCCTTTTATCCTGCCCCTTAGAAGCCCCTTCTGTGTCGTTCCTGTGCAGCACATGCAGGAAGTCCCTGGAAAGCTCACATCTGTACATTTTCACCCTCCCATCTAAGTCCCAGATGTCCCCCCAACCCTTGTACCTCCCCAACAATGACAGACCATACAGGAGCCACATTGGAGAGAGAAGCTCTATTTACACCAGTGGGATCAGGAGGAGCAGTCCAGTGGGAACTTGGGGCTGTGCAACATTGTCTAAAGAGTCTCGGTATGGTCTTGGGTCGGGTCTCCTCACCCAACCTTCAGCTGGGGAGCTTTGATCCTTGATTTATCCTTCCCTTGGCTGTGGGCTTAGAGGAAGTTAGGAGTGATAAGGATACTGCTTCTGTGGGTTTCTGTGCTCCAAGCCCCTCTAGGCTTCCCGCTGCAATCTGTCTTCACACCAGAGTTGATGGAAGAGATTAGTGGTGGGTCTGGATATGAGATTAAACCTATGGCAGTGGGAAGGAGGAACTCCAGTATAGTGTATACAAAGATGAAGGGCAGGAAAAATACTAAAAGGCTTGTGAAAACAAGGGAAGGAAAAGTGAATACTAGAATTGTTTGTTAGGAAGGGCAAGGTAATTTTATACCTGGTAATACACAATCTTAAGACTTTTACCATAACCTCTGCTTGCTCTCTTGGGAGCAGTTGTTCCAGATTGTTCTCACTATCTAAAGCCAGCCCCACTCTTGTATGAAGTACCCACCTCAGGATTCAGTCTCCCATTTCTTCATGGATGGAGATGTATACAAAGATGGAAGCTGGATGGAGACTTATGCCATCCCTGGAGAGCAGGTGGATGTGGCGGTAACCTGGAAAGAGGCAAAGGACAGTCATAGGAGGACAGCCAGAGTGAGCATGTTGGCCAGGGCATGTTGGCCATCTCACCCTGTTGCATGCAGGTCCATGGCAGAGTGAACTGGCCAATGAAGTCATTTCGGGATTTCCAGTCATAATCCTTTACCACAAAACGCAGCATAGCAAGTTCAGGCACCAGGACTCGGAAGGACAGTGTCTGTCCCCAGTATGGATTAAAGCCTAAGGTGGGAGTAGAAAGGAACAAAGAAACAATCACAAAAAAAAAAAAAAAAAAAAAAAAAAAAAAAAAAAAAAAAAAAAAAAAAAAAAAAAAAAAAAAAACAGTCACTATCTCCTGCAACTTCCCATATTGAGTTGTTTTCCCTGTGTTCTCATTTAACCTGGATGGTAATCAGTTTTTCACAGATAAGAAAACACTCAGAATGGGTAAACAGCTTTCCCAAGTCACTAGAGTCTCTGGGGGCTAGGATTCTTTGTAGTTCCACACTGCGTCCCCTAATGGAGAGGGATAGAGGGGTGAGCAGAGACCTGAACCATAAATGAGGGCAAGACAGAAGGGAGATAGCCATGCTCCGACCACCTCCTTCCCCCGCACCACCCAGTCTCACCATTGTTCTCCACATAGTTGGTCTCTTGCCGGGCTGTGTCTGCATGGATGCCAAAGATCTCCACTTTCACCAGTGGATCCACAATGCACTTCTCTTTGGTGTTCACCTTGGGGAGTTGCTGACCACTGATCACCTGCAACCAGGTCACTAGAACCTCGTGAGTTCCTGCTCAGCCCAGCCCCTACTCAGCTTTCACCCTGAGAAGACAGGACCTTGTACTATCGCTTTTTGGTTTGCAAAACTAATCCTCCATATGTTTGCATAGCCAATCTGCAATTTTAAATATAACAGAAATTAAGGAGGTTTGAAAGTAGGCAAGCAGATGGCAACACAGCCTCTTACTATGTGCCTGGAGTTGCAGACATTTGATCTTTTTTTTTTTTTTTTGAGATGGGGTCTCGCTATGCAGTTCAGGCTGGCCTTGAACTCACTTTTGTAGCCCAGGCTGGTCTCAAACTCACACTGATCCTCTTGCCTCAGCCTCCCAAGTGCTGGTATTACAGGCATGCGCCACCACATCCAGCTCAGATATTTGATCTTAACTGCTACGATCTTCCCAACCATGGGAGGCAAAGAGTAGTGTTACCCCCATTTTGCAGGTGAACACACAGGTGCAGAGATGCTAAGGAACTTGTCCAATGTTACACAACTGGGTAGATGTAAAGCTTTGCAGCTAATTCCAAAATCTGATGATGCTGTTAACAATTAGGCTATCCTGCCTGTTTTAAATTTTCAACGAATCATACTCTTGGGGGCCTAGCTGCCTCTTCTTCCACTTCAGTTCCAGCCACCTCAGGTTCTTCCTATCATTTTCTCTTCCCATCATACCTGGACTAATAGGATCTGAGCCTTATAAGGACTGATAGGTCTTTCAGGATGGAAGGAACTCTGGGCATCACGCAGGAAATCTGGCTTCAGCACGTAGCCGCAGACACCATTCTGGTGGAAGAGCCCATCACAGATGTCCATTTCAAGCCCTGCAGTCTGCATATTCATAGCCACTAGGGATCCCAGGAGAAAAAAGGGAAAACTCACATTGGGGAATTTCCACCCCACTCCCATAAACAGAATCTCTCTCACTGTAGTACTTCATAAAGCATTCCTTGGTCCTGCTTCTACTAAGGAACTTGGCTTCCACCAGTACCGCCCACCCCAACCCCTCCCTGTTCCTGTGGCCTGCGCACCCATCTGGCAGCCTGCATTCCAGAGCTCCTGAGGATTGTAGTTGGATGAGTCTGTCCTCAGACCACTGGGATACACTCGGCTCAACTGCCAGGTATTGTGCTGCACAAACTCATTGCCTGTAAATGGTGTAGGGATGGAGATGAAAGTGGGGCAAATCCTTTCCCTTCCTCCACCACCAAGGGGCCTGCCCACTCACTCCTCTCTGATAGCTTAGGCTGATTCCAGAAAGCTTCACATGCCACTCTGCTCCAGCCAGCCCACCTCCCGTCACTTTCCTCCCTGCTGCCTAGTGTCCACTATTCCCTACTCCTCTCCCTCTGCCTCCTCTGAGGACTTTCTTAGCATCTTCATTCCTCCCTAACTCTCTTATCCTCTTTCTTGGAACTTACCTTCCTGCCCATAAGATGTGAGCCTACCCAACCCATTTCCCTCCCTGTCCTTCCGTTTTGGTCCTGACCAGCCTCCTTGACAAGGTTCCTGGCCTTGCTTTCAGAGAAGGATGATGTCTCATAAAAGTGGTAGTGGTCCTTTGAGTGAGAGAAGGAGTGGAATGGGACAGACTTCAAGTAGACAACCAGAGCAGAGAGAGCTGGACACAAGATGGGCTTGAGTTTCTGGGGGAGAAAGTAGAGAAGAAGGTAGAATTGAGTCCTCAGCAGTCAGTGAGGGAAGAAGCTAGCAGCCATCCAACCTGAGCCTCTGCCCACGGCCTCCCCACTGCATTCTCCCTCCTGCCTCACCTTTGAAGGCAAAAGCAACCCATAATCAGGAATAGGAGCCTGGGTGATAATCTGACAACAGATAGACGGACAAAACAGCGGGCACTTCACAACCTGGGGATGGGAATGGGAATAAAGGCGTTCTTTTTTTTTTTTTTTTTTTTTTTTTTTTTTGTCTTTTTTGAGGCAGGATTTTACTATGCAGTTCAAGCTGACCTTGAACTCATTTTGCAGCCTGGGCTGGCCCTACTTTAGCCTTAATCCCAAATGCTGGGATTATAAGCGTAGGCCAATATGCCCAGCAAGCTATTCTGCATATTGTTCTGGGATTGGTTTCAGCCTCTGAGCCTGGTGGGTCTGCTCTATGTTACTCTATGTTATCTCTTAGGTAACAAGTATTTATATGATTTTTAAACGGAAGCATCATCCTCCCTACTTTTTCTTCTCTCTTTTTTTGAGGGTGGGGTGGGGAGTGGTATTTTGTTTTTCTGTGTTTTTTAGAGAAGGGTCTATAGGGTGTTCAGAGTCTCACTACTAGATCAGACTTGTAATGATCCACCTGTTTACAGCCTCCCAAGAGTTGGAATTACAGGTGAGCACCTCTACACCCAGTTGTAATTGCTATCTCAGCATGCCCCACAGGTGGGGCCCACACGGCAGGCCCAGGAATCAAACCCCTGGTCCCTGGGCCTGCTTGAAGGTGCTTTAATCCACTGAGCTATTTGGCTGGCCCTTCAGAGTAATATATTTGGATTTGTCTTCTGAGTTCCCATTTCCAACCCTGGACATAGTAGCTGGTTAAACACCAGAGAAAATGGTGTATGGTTGGGGCTGGGGAGATAGCTCTGTGGCACAAATGTCTGCCTAGCAAGTGCAAGGTCGTGAGTTTGAACTGTGGTCCCGCAAAAAAAAAAAAAAAAAAATAGTGTATGGTAGAAGTCAGTGAGCCAAGAAACTGCACAGGAGAGACAATGTAAACTTCAAACCTGGACTGAAGAGGCCCAACCAGTGGCACCCCTTCTCCCTTAGCCTTCTGGCTCCCCGTAGGGAGATAGACAGACCAAGCTGAAACAGCCTTCTCAGAGATGCAGCTTTCCCACTTCAAAGTTCTCTCCTTTTCATCCCCGGCTATTTCTGACCTTTCCTCAGACTCAGATTTCACCCTCTCCAAGGAAGAAGCTTTCTCTAAGTAAGCCCGCCATGCTTGCCGTCACAGCAGATATTTTAGTGGCTCCTTTGTAGGCAGAACTGTAGCAGTGCTGCAGCCACTCCATGGTTTTCACGCTACCCTTTAAAGAGACTGACGTGTACAAACATGTGCCCAGTCACCTGGAGGGTCCAGCAGAGCCAAATGAGAGCTCCAGTTAGAATGGTTTTATATATATATAAAACCTGGTTCAGCCTGCCCTGGGGGTGGGGCTGGCGCAGTATGTGGCGCTGGGGACTGAACCGCGGTCCCTGTGGTTGCCTAAGCTTGCCTAAGCAGGCGCTTTAGACTGCCAAGCCATCTTGCTGGTCCTAGAATGGTTTTTCATTTACCTACTTTGTTTACTGAGCTTTTGTATAAGATCATGTTAGCAAGAAAAAAGGAAAGCAAGAGAAATAAAGATTTCATATATATATATATATATATATATATATATATATATATATATATGCCACACATGCATTCTATGCCTTTTATTAGGAGGAAGGTTCATTTTTATTTTTTTCCTTGGTCCTCTACCTTGCTTGGCTTTAGTCTCATCACAAACCAGCCTTTGCTGCATGCTGACCAAATGCCATGGCAGGAAGACAACTCCTACCCTACCTTCTTTTTGTCCTTACTCCGAAGGAATGGCTCCTGCTCCTGCGGCTCAAGCTCCAGCTCAGGCTCCAGCTCTGACCCCTGCTGTGGCTCCAGGTCATACTCTGTCTCCTCTTGATCCTCATCCTCAACATCCTGCTCATATGTGTCTAGCTTCTTCCCCTTCAGCAGGATCTTCCCTCGAAGTTGCTAAAGGAAAAAATGAAGGGACCTATCTGTCTGCAGAGTCTCTCCCTGAGATTCTGCAGATCTCATTTTCTCAAAGGCAGAGGAAAAAGGTGAGCAGTCAGCAGTTCCACAGGAAGAGATTGGGTGCTTATTATATAACATAGGAATTCCCTTATTGTTAAGCAAACTTAACTATTTATATGGAAAAAACAAATATGGGCCCCTACTTCACTCATATCTGACATACTAGCAACTCCTTCAGAGATTTACATATGTACAGCAGGACATGGTGGTACACACCTGTAGTTCCAGCACTTGGGAGGCTGAGGCAGAAGGCTCACCACAAGTTCAAGACCAGCCTGGGCTCTATTGTGAATTCAAGGACAGCCTGCACTATGTAGAAAAACCCTATCTATAAATAAATAAATAAATAAATAAAGGGGCTGGGAGATAGCTCAGTAGAATAAGCGCTTGCCTGGCAAGCATAGGATCCTGAGTTCAATCCCTGGTACAAAAAAAAAAAAAAAAAAAGATTAGGAGTTCTAAATAAATAAATAAATGCATGAGAAGAAAATAACTTTTAGAAAGGTAATAGGAAAACTGAACTCTAGGCAGGTACTTGTACCACAGAGCTATCTCCCCAGTCCCAAGGAAAACGGAATTCTAAAATAGAAAAAATTGGAAGATATGATACATAAAGCTTAAAAACTTCTATAAGATGAAAGATACTAAAAACACCAAAGCAAGGACTAGCTGGATAGCTCAACAGACTAAATGCCTGCTTAGGCAGGCATAGGGACTGGGGTTCGATCCCCAGCATGCTGTGCTAGTCCCACCCCCAGGGCACACTGAGAGGCAAGTGAAACTGGGCTTGGTGGTGGGCACCTATAATCCCAGCTCTTGGGAGGCTGTGAACAGGTGGATCACTACAAGTCCAGTCTAGGAGTGAGACCCTGAACACCCTGCAGACCCTTCCCTAAAAGAT
>PVKN010009288.1:0-23978 GCA_004027915.1 Capromys pilorides
CGGAGGCCCATGAGTCCATGCAAAGTGTTTGGCTTTCTGTTGCCGTGGGCTGATCCGTGGCAGTGCCATACCCTAGCCTCTTATTCCCTTGTGCTAAAGTCCAGAATTGCCGTGCAGGCTCTGCTGTGTCTAATGGCTGGTCTGCCCAGGCTATCCTTTCTACTGGATTTTCCCATGGGTGCAAAGTGTTGAAATTAATCACATGGGATTTTCGGGTGGGAGGGTAGAGAGCAGACTAAGCCCCTCCCCCCAAGCATGTTTTATTATGGATTCAGGTGCTAGTGTGTCTACTGTGTACAATGAAAACAAATAACAACAGGAGCAATAATAATAAGTACTTCTGGCCTAGGAAACCAGGATCTTGTTTGTTAGTCTGTGCGATCTGCAATCTATAGCATGTTTGTCATTCATCTTCTGGTTCTTTCTAGATGCCTCATTATTGAGTTAGAAGTCTCAGTTACTATTTGAAGAGTTTCCCATGGTCAATGGCGTTATCTGCCCCATCGACCTCTGCTAGGTTTGTGCTGCTTGTAGGGCCTCCTTAGCTTGTGCCTCTTGGCTGACATGAGATGCTTATTGAGAGACGTGGTGGTCACAGAGTGGTTCAGGATGAACCGCCTTAGGTCAGCTCTTTTCCAGAAAGACAATGAATGTCAGAAAAGCATTAAACTATGTGAAGAAACTCTTACAGTTGCCAGCATTTTGCCATTCTGAAGCTCCTATTGGAACAGCTGCTGCTTTTATAAGCACAGAATTATCAGTGATGCAGGGATGCCTTGTACAGGCCTGTGGCTTGGTGCTGGGCTGCCTAGTGGGTGCCTAAGGACTCAAAACCATTGATAGAGCTTATGGAATACAGATCTGGTGAATAGGCACAGGGAGTGGAAAAAGTTATTTTTGTAATGTGCATGCTAGTTTCAAAGCACAGACCTAAGACTGTCTCATGTAATTTTGAAATACTATTAGAACAGTACATTAGAAAAGCTTTCCTGTTCTTTTAAAGGTCAAATTCTATGACTTCACGTAACTCTCTGAGTCAGATATCTCTTTATTATGCTGATACAGTATAACCTTTATTCCCTCTTTAGCCATTCCTTTGACCAGTATGGGAGAGCTGTCTAATATGGGTTTCAGGAGTGAAGCTAAAAAGACAAAAAAACAAACAAAAACCATGATTCTAACATTGAAGGCATCTTTGATTTAGACAAGAGATAAATAATAAATCACTGAAAACACGATTGTTCAAATTTAATTTCAGTGGAAGTAGGTGAAACTTGCTGGAAGGTCAGGTTATGTATCCTGGGGGAGAAACCCTTGCCTAGAGACCTCACAAAAGATAGAATGGTTGCTAGACATCAAGGGATCATGGGAGAAGGTAAACAGAATTTTCTTTTTAACATTTTATTTTATTTTACTTTATTTTATTTTATTTTATTTTATTTTTGCTACTTTTTGTGGCCAGCTCAGCCCACCTGGGGGCGGGGCTGGTGCAGCATGTGGTGCCGGGGATTGAACCACGGTGCTTTTCTAAGCTTGCCTAAACAGATGCTTTAGACCACTGAGCTTTCCCGCTGGCCCCAGAATTTTATTTTTAAGTTTTGATGATCAGATAAGGAGCGAGTGACAAGGAATGGTGATGTTGTATCTGTCAGAATAGAAGCCTTCCTGCCCCTGACACCTCCATCCTGCACCCTCACTCCCTCTGGAGCAAGGGCATCCCAACTGCTGTGGAGGAGGCCTGGAGCACTGTAGCCCAGAGCTGCCTTTTCTGCACCTGTCGTCATCCTTTAGCATACCGTCCTCCTGCCTCGGTGTATTTTCATTCAAACTCAGACTCTCCTGCCTCTATATTTCAGCTCCTGCTCTCTCCGTTTTGAGCTTTTCCAGATTTTCAGAGACAATATTCATTTTTAACTCTGAGCTTCTGCACATGTATTCCTTCTACCCCCAAACTGCTGTCTCCCTACCTCATGTCCACTGTTCCTCCTCCTTGGACAGATATTTCATGGCCTCCATTGAAACAAAACCCTGGTCTTGTGTTGTGTGACATTTAATGCAAATTATCATTGCTGTGTTTTGTTGGCTTTAGCTATTGCTAGACCTCTCTCTAAAATTGTATGGCTTAGTGTGTCTTGTTCACAACTATATTTTTCCTACCCAGTTAATGATAAAAATTAAATAATTATTTGTTTTTCAGTGGGTGGTAGATAGATAAATGGGCTACTGGATGGTTGGATAGATGGATGGGTGGGTGGGAGGATGGATAAATGGGTAAAGTTGAGTTCTTCACAAAATCCAGTTACTAGTCTTTATTTACACTATGGTTCCCTTCAGCCAGGCTCCCCTCTGGTCAAACAAAGCTGTGTCCATCCAGTCAAAAGCTCAGACCTCAGTCTAAGCCCTGTTCATTTGGTGGGATCTATGATCTCCTGACTTATACAGAAAGTATGTATTTATTTTGCTAATAATAACCTTGGAGTTATTTTCATTGTTTCCAGTTGAATCACATATCCAAATTTTGTGTCTCTCATGATCAAATAAAGAAATCCACTAACAGTGTGAGACATTCTGAGAATATATAAAGGAAATGTAATCCCTTCATAATGTCACCACTCTGAAGTGAATACTGTAGCTATTTTGTCTTTCCACCTAGTGATTCTTTGTAGAATCAAGTACTTTCACTACTGTGTGTTCCTATGTGGACACATATGCAAGCCTAGTGAAATTTAAATGAAGTGAGCATGATGTGGGGTTATTATAGCTGCTTCGAAAAGTCCATGACTAGAACAGAAAATTGAAGAAAAAAAAAAAAAAAAACCTTTAGGAAACACTCTTCCCTGAAGTCCTGGCTCTGACAATGACTCATGTGTTCTTTCTTTTCTAGAGTGACCGTCTCCTGATAAAGGGAGGCAGAATCGTCAACGATGACCAGTCCTTTTATGCTGACATTTACATGGAAGATGGCTTAATAAAGTATGTATTTAGGGACTTTCTTTTTATTTGTGGACTTGTTCTCTATAATGAAGGCCTAGACAGAAACTTCAATGGCATGAATGAAGTGAAAATTCTGAGTTTGGTCAACAGAACAATTCTGAGGGCCCATTTGTACCAGTTGGATTGATAGGCATTCTGCAGGTCATGGAGAGGTAGGAGATGTGACGACTGGCCTTGTGGCTACTGAGAACTGTGCAGAAATTACACCCCCTGAGAAAACCAGGGCCTTGTAAAAAGTGTCAGAGGAATCAAAATCAGAGTAAATGACTTGGAATTGCATAGAAAGAAACCTTTTTCAGGAAAAGTTTTGGCATCCAAAGACTATTTAAACAGAACCTTGATAAAAAGTGAGACCGAGAAGAGCAGGCACGGCACTGCCCGCCTTTCAGATGTGATTTTTAAATAGGTTCCCAAAGGATGCATACTGTATTTTCACTATTCCATGGCTTGCTGTTAAGCCTTAGCAGCAGGACCAATTAATTATGTGTATGTTTCTTACATAGTGAATGTCAGTTTAGAACTTGATCATGTTCAGGGCCAGTGAGATGGCTCAGCAGTCTAAAGTGCCTGCTTAGGAAAGCTTAGGCAACCGCAGGGACCATGGTTCAATCCCCGGCACCACATGATGCACCAGTCCCACCACCAGGGCAGGCCGAGCCAGCCATAATTAAAAAAAAAAAAAAAAGAAGCAGAAGAAGAAAGAATTTGATCATGTTCAGCAAAGTATACCATTACACTGATAGGATGTTTTAACATGAGAGCATCCAACTCATCTTCTTAACCACTGCTGACCTCACTATTATTATTGTTAGATTGTTCCACTTCATTGGCTAGTTCAAGAATCTAGCTTAGAAGAGCTGTCTTATACTCATTTGGAAATTTTGCCCAAGATGGAAGTTTTAGTAGCGGACATTCCCTCCCAGGTCCCAAGTCTTAAGCCTGCTTTCCTTTCTCTGTTCTCAAACATTTTGGGTCTCTAGAGATCATAGACAATATCTAATCCATTGCCATAGCCCCAAAACTTGACCCAGTGGCCATTAGCACCCAGAGCTACCTTTTATTGCATGTGCAGTAAGGATCAATGGCTGTGTTAAATGTTTTACACCTCTTATTTCCTTCATTCTGCTGTCAACCCTAGGAGGTATCATTATCTTCTTTTCTCAGATGAGCGGAAGGAAGCACATAGAAGAAATAACTTATTAAAGGTCAGCGTATTAGTCAAATACATTGAACAAATGAGTGACTGAGTGAAGAGTTGAGTGAACAAATGTAGGAGTGAAGATATTCCTTCCTTGTTGCTCACTGAATTTATTCCATTACTTTTCCTTGTTAGAAGCAGAAAAGATGGAAGTAATAGGCAACCAAAAACTGTAATAACTAATTCAATGTATAAGCCACAACTGACCATATATTTTTCTATTACTAAAATTGTTCTACAGTGTTGGAGCTCTGAGCTCTCTCACTCAGAGGCTTGCAAAAGGGAAAAAGTCGGTGCCCACGCTTCCTCCTCATCTCGCATCCATGAGAGTCGTCACTAACTGATCATGTAGCTCTTTTGCAGTTGAGTCTTAAGTCAGGTTTAGAGTCTCCATGCTATGCTTCAGGCACCCAGTAAGAGAGTAAAATATGTAAGACAAATCTTTTTCACCAGCTTTAATAGAACAAATGGAAGACTGTTTGTCAAGAATATTATAGAAGAAATTTAGCCATCGGTTGTTAGGTGTTGGTGCTTGTAGTGGAGGAAGAACTGGATAAACTTGAGCTTCATCTAATCTAGAAATACCATGTATCTCCTACAACATCCTTCACAAAGTATAAGATCTAATATCCTCCAGTAGTTTCATAGTTAGATACCTGGAGGACTTTCTGTGTGCAAAGCATTGGTAAGGCTCTGGACACCGCCATGTCGCGTACTACAGTAGATATCATTGAGTTCTTCTCCAGGGACCTTACAGTGTTTTAGGAGAACAGAGATATCCATGTATATGTGGAGGACCCAATGTTATCAGTGGGCAGCAAACATTACTATAACAGATAAAGTTCAGAGGAGAGAGAAGACTGATTATCAAGTAGAGCAGCTGCTGTTTATTGAGCCCTAATATGTCTAACACTTCTTTGATCTTAACAGATAATAAATTTAATCTGTGCAGCTCCATGGAGGAGTCATTCCTTGCCTTTTACAGATGAAGGAATTGGGACAGGGTGAGATTCAGTGACTTGATCATAGTTGTAGAGCTCCAGTGGCATACCCAGGGTCAGATCCAAGGAGCCTACATCCAGAGCACAGCCACCCTCTTATTTTTATTGGATGTGGATGGATGTCATCAGAACTTGATGAAGGAGAGGAGATGAAATTTGAGCCTTCAGTAATTGAAAAAAGGGAGACACATTTCTGCTTTAGACTTGATGTTATGCTAATTGTCGAAACAAGTGAAAACATACATGCAAAGACACAGGCCAGGCAATTCTTCGTGCACTTGGTTTTCAGTTTCCTTCAGGGGAAAAAACTAGTGAGAAAGAAAAATGGAAGCAGAACAGGCCAGTGTCTGGACTGGAGTTATGACCAGAGGCTGCATTTTTGAATTGTGTGTTTTGAATTGTGGTGGCCCTGGAATGGTCCCATGGTGATGTGGTGAAGTTGAACTGTTAGAGATGTCTGAAATACTGCAGTTTCAGAAGTCAGGTTGACAGGCCAATGGGAGGCTTCTTATTGCACCAAGAGAGACCCTTTCTGGCTGCCTGTGTATAGCAGGGGAAACAAACGTTCATGCTATTAGCAGTAAAATACCTGTATGCCCAACATAGGAAATATTTAAGGATAGTGCAGCAACATCCCATGTGTATCTGAAATCCACATGGACAGGCTTGAATAGCTGTTTAAATCAAAGATATAAAAATCACATTAAAAACTAAGCAATGCTCTCTGATCTGGAAGTCACACTGTATGGGAAGTAGTTGCACTTTTCACATTCCTTGTGAAGCGTACCTACTGGCTTGCTTCCTCTTGAGTCTGCCCTGCTTCTCCCTGGAACACTGTGGGCTTCTTGGACCACAGTGTGTTTCAGGGAGGTTGTCATAGTCTCCTTTCTTGGCTTGAAGCTTCTGCTGAGACCCTGACTTCTCAAATACAGCCCATGCCAGAGGTGTCTACATACTTGACTTCCTCCCTTTGAATCTGCTGTGAGCTGTGGTTGATGATAAATCATCAAGAAAGGTAGAGCTAGAAGTGAAGACTGAGATGGAAATAGATCTGGGCACAGTTGTTTTCTTAGAAGCACATATGGCCTGCTTAGGAAGCAACTACTAAGTTCCCATGTCTGTTCTTGCAAGGACTCCATATTTCCTTCTCTTTCCTAACTATCTATTATTTTGTACTCTCTGGTGCCTTTGCCAATATTATTTTTTATCTTCAACATAAGCAACAAACAAAATGAATGGAATAATTAATTCATTTTTCCCAAAATACCCATCACATACACTGTATTCCAGATACTATCAAACCTCTGGGGTTACATTATAAAATTAGAACACACACAGGTTGTTTTGGGGTTAATACAAACAGATGTCTTCCTAATCCCACATCAAATTCATTTTTTATCAATAAACATACCTTTATTTTTAAATCTCTAGACTTGTGAGTTACTTGCACTACTTTGACCACTGTATTAAAATGTCTCAACTCTTCATAATACTGTATTTGTCTTGAGAAATTCTGTTTTAAATTACCAGAGATCTTGCTGTCTTTCCAGGCAAATAGGAGACAATCTGATTGTCCCTGGAGGAGTGAAGACCATCGAAGCCAATGGGAAGATGGTGATCCCCGGAGGCATCGATGTCCACACTCACTTTCAGATGCCGTACAAGGGGATGACCACCGTAGATGACTTCTTTCAAGGGACCAAGGCTGCCTTAGCAGGGGGCACCACTATGATCAGTAAGACCTCAGACTGTACATTCTTATGCCCACAGAGATGTTGTCAGCAAACATGCTAAGCATGGTGCCCTCCATTGCTATCTTGTGCACTCCTCTAAAATTCCTTTATGCCTTCTCTGGCTGACGAAACCTGAGAAAAGCAGGCTGTTCTGGGGAAATGGGCAGCTCACTGTAACTGCA
This sequence comes from Capromys pilorides, assembly GCA_004027915.1. Classification (NCBI taxonomy): domain Eukaryota; kingdom Metazoa; phylum Chordata; class Mammalia; order Rodentia; family Capromyidae; genus Capromys; species Capromys pilorides. Next base: position 7,109 of record PVKN010009288.1, read on the forward strand.
CATAGGAGATTTCATGAAATGAACAAATGTGAAAACAGCCCAGGGAGTGAAAGCTTATGGAAATGATAATGGGGATTCGTAGTTCTTAGGAAATTAGTGGGCCTCATTGGATTTAGGGCTATTTTACCAATTTGTACCTTTGAGATTGGACAGACTATGAGAATGGGTGCCTTTTTTTTTTTTTTTTTTTTTTTTTTTTTTTTTTTTTTTTTTTTTTTTTTTTTTTTTTTATTTTTATTTTTATTTTTATTTTCTTTGGTTTTATTTCTGGTAAGCTGGAATTCCACAAAAATCTAAGGAGTTGTGTGCCAGTAGATTACTAAACTGATGGCATGCTGGGGTGGTTCTTCCTGTCCCAAAGGAATCGCCGTGAATGCGGTCCTGTCTCAGTGCTGAGCCCAACTGCGGTCAGCAGAGTACTGTTTATCTTAACATCATATGAACCCACCCACAAGCATGGGGCCCTTGGGCTGTGGAATAGCAGGCTGTCCCGAACTCCTGTCAGCAGGAGCACTGGCAGGGCTCTGCTTCAGTCAGTGGGGTGTGGCAGCTGAGAAAACCTGCATCACGGCCATAAAAGGTGCAATCCCGGGAGACCAAAGCTTTTCTCCAGCTGAAGGGCGAAAGCCAGCTGACTTCTCAGTAACCACCTGCCCATGAAAGCCCTAGTGTGTTCCAGACATTAATAATGTAGCTATACTCATTTACTCTTTGATGAATGCACTAGGGTTGCCTTTGACAGAAGGCTGAGGAAGCAGTGATCTTGGCCAGCAGTCTGCAATTGGAGCAAGAAATTGGACCCGAGCAGCATCCTTGGGCAGCATGTTTATGCTTGGTCTTCTGCATTAGGGAAGGAGCAGAAGGAAAGTCAGACGCCTGGGGGACAAGGGTGATGTGTTCTAGGACCCACAAAAGCATTCATGGCTTTCACAGTTAACTTGGAAATCCCAGATATATATTGAGAGAGAGAGAGAGAGAGAGAGAGAGAGAGAGAGAGAGAGAGAGAGAAGAAAACGAAACCTTGTAATCCCACATCACTATTCGAGTTGGCTGTATCCTCTATACATATTTTTCCCATTTAGTAAAATAGGACCCCATTATTTGTACAGTACTATATTTATCCTGTCATTTTCACTCAATTACATGTCACAAATGTCTTTCCACTCATTTATGTTTCCTCTACCACAACGTAGATCATCATTTTATGAAGTCATTATGATTTCCATAGGCAACCAGATGTCCCTAGCTCTTGCCAGCTTTTCCTTTGCATAAATATGTAGCATTCAGCCTTAAAATCAAGAGTTTGCATCTATCCACACCTATTTCCCTGGGAATAATTGTTAGGTCAGAAAAGATGATAACCTATGAGAAATCTCCAAACTTCTTATGTGAAACTCTCAGGAAAGTTATAGCAATTCTCACTTTGTCTTAGCAGCTTATGGGGGAACTGTGAGAGTGTAGCTTCTGTGTTATCCTCACAGATGTAGAGGTGATTATGTGAAAAGCAAAATTATCCACAGATGGAGGAGGAAGAGTAGTTTTGAGTTCAGAGACACTGGATGCTTGCCAGGAATGTCACATGGAAATGAGATCTGTGGCCCTTGTCTCGTGGTGGATTTGCATAACTGATGCGAGCTCTTCCTTCATCTCTGAGCAGGAAGGCTCACCTCTCTTAGGCCCTGTAGAACTTTAAAGCCCTTCTTTGCCCCTGGCAGTGATACAGCCCTGGTACTGGCGTTGTGTAATAAGTAAGGGGGTCACTGATGTGACAGCCATAGTGTGCAGCTCTGTACATGGATTTTTCTTTCAAACTATGTAGCACACTATCTTAGTTACTTTTTACTTGTTGCTGGGACAAATACCTGACACTCAAAATTAAGAAAGTAAAAGCTTAGTAAGCTCACAGTTTTTAGAGGTTTCAGTCCACACTCCACTGGCTCCAAGGCAAAAGCCTGTTCAGGGTGGCAGAAAACAATGAAAAGCAGAGGAGCACAGCTGCGGCGTCCATTAAGCCTCTCCTCCTTCTACCCCATCTTCGAAGACCAGTGCTCCACCATGAAGATCAGAGCTTCTCCAAAGTAGCACTGCTGCAGAGATCAAGCTCCTACAAAGTAGAACAGCTGCAAAGTGGCCCAGCCACAACCTGGACTTCTCCAGGGAGGTGGGGCAGGCACAGAAGCCTTCCTCACCTCCTCCATGTAGTCTTTTTGTGCTGAGTCACTCTGGGGAAGCCCGTGGCACCCTTGGGTAGGACAAATTGCACCCTAAGGTGGGTCCTTCCTGCTATGTAGGGTGGGGCCCCCATGGTCCCTCCAGAGCCAATTCAGACAAGCTTGTGACATCTCAAGTTGACACAGTATATCAACTACCACACACACTTATAAAGCAAGCACCACTGCCCTCCGTGGCACCAGTTTTAAGGAGAAAAAATTAAGTTTAGAGAAGCTAGTTATTTTTCATAGATCTCATAGCGGAACAACATTTCCCTCGTCAGCATCCTTGAGGCTGCTAGAGAACATTTTCTAGTTTAATTTTAAGCTTAGGAAGCAAGGATGGTGCCCTTATAGCTCAGTTATCAGGGGCTGGCTTGGAGGGGGTGTGGGGGAGCCACGTCTGAGTCACCCACCTGGGCCTCTGTCTTTCAGTTGATCATGTGGTGCCTGAGCCTGAGTCCAGCCTGACCGAGGCCTATGAAAAGTGGCGCGAGTGGGCTGATGGGAAGAGCTGCTGTGACTATGCCCTGCACGTCGACATCACCCACTGGAACGACAGCGTCAAGCAGGAAGTGCAGAGCCTCATCAAGGACAAAGGTGAATCTGAGCGTGTGTGCCTGCTCCCTCCTCCCTTGGCATCTCCTTTCCTGTCTTTCTTGTACCATGTCCATTTCAGTCTTTCTTGGAGTCTAAGGCATTTAGCTTGAGAGCTGGACGTAGAGGTTCCTCTTCATACCAGGCGCTTGATGGAGTGTAACGCACCTCTTACAGGACCCTTATGCGCTAAAGATCGTTACTCCCACTTTGCAGGTGGTGAAGCTGAGGGTTAGGATGTGCTCGGGATCACAGAATTAGTAAGGAGTGAACCTACCCCAAGGGAGTCTTCCTCACTTCTATCCAGTACCACCCATTTTGTAGAGGGAGACACTGAGGTTAGGAGAGGCTAATGTAGCCTATGTAAGGTCACCTGCACAGCACATATGAGATTAGGAATTGTAAAACTTTATTATTTTTACCTCAGAGAACAAACCATTGCTTATATAACAGTGACATCCTCAGAAAAATCTGACATGTTTTTACAAGCAAGGATGTCCACTCAGGCTGGAAACTTAGGGCATGAAAATATGTTCCTGTGTCCCCCAGGGGTGAGGGGTATAAGGAAGTTCCCTCTCAAAAAGTGCCTTATTTACACCTGTTGTTGTCTTAGAGTCTCCTCTACTTTCTGTGTTTTAATAAGCAGATGTTTTGTACTTACACCATCATGACATATCGCTAACTTGTGACTTGTACAGGCCATCCAGTTCCATGAAGATCAGTAAATGCCATAAGATGCAAGCATTGTCATCACATTAGGAGTCTGGACTCACACGCTAGAAGTTTCACAGAAGAGTTTGCCTCTAGGGTGGAGGGAAGGGATGAAGTATCAGAGGGTGAATTTTTGTATTCGTTCTTCTTTTTACCCACAAATCCTGTCTAATTCTTGGTGGCACAGATGTAAAAATCAGTTCCCTCTTTTCTCTCTGTACTTTCTTTTATGCTGGACATCTCAACTGAGAAGATAGTTGATTGGCTTTAGGTACTACATAGGGTCCGGGTCATTCCATGCATAGCAGGGAAGCTTTCTGGAAGAGTGGCCTGGGCCGAGCTGCCCTGAGCCGACCCATTCTGGGTGGAGCCATTCTCAAACTATAATCCACTTTTGGCTGGGAACTCTGTGGGTTGAGATGGCCCTAATGGTAGCAGACCAAAATTGTCTTCCTTTCCTCAAAATGAGTCCCTGTTCCCCAGAGCCACCTATTTATTTTGGGTGAAAATTTAATTTTCCTTATAACCCTGGCCACTGACGTCTTTGAGCAGAGGCAAAACTTACTTTCTGTCTCCATTAGCTCTATTAGTTCTCTGAGGCCAGGATCTATATGTTTTATTTTGTTAATACTTGAAATTCACATGAATGTGTTTAAGTTGAAAAACAGTGCTTAAGACTGCATTTGGAGACAATATGCTTTTGTTATAAAAATCACAAGGAATATTTCTAGCTTAACAAATCAGATTTGACTTCAGACTTTATTCTTTAAGCGAGATACAGATGATGAGGAAAAATTTTATTTATTCACAGAAAAGATTATCTGCATACACATTTGGAAGTAAAAGTTCTGTGAAAGAAAGGAATTCAGTACCTGCCAGCATTTTGGACCATTTTTAGAGAGTTCAGTTTAATTTTTTTCACACTCCAATCAGTCCTGGTATATAGCAGGCATTTGATAAATGTTAAAATAACTTCACCCCGGGAATCCTTGAATGGGAGCAATGGGACCTTCAGGATGGGTGCTGGGGGCACTCAGGCTGGAGCATGTGGCTGTCTTCACACCTCCTTATGATGTAGGACATTGTGATTTTTCTGGTTTGCACAGGAGGCAAACAAGACCTGAGGAGATAAGCACTCCAGCTCACTCACTCACTGTGCAGCTCACTCACTGCACTGTTCATGCAGTCCCAGGGTGAGCCCAGCTAGTCCCTGAGTGCTGCTTTATGCTGGCTGCTGCCTCAAGCAAGACCCAAATGCAATGAGCTTCCAGGCTAGAAAGATGGCAGGCGTGCTGGAGTCACCCTCCTCTAGCTGAGATCCAGAACCTAACAGTCATGACTTGAGGAGAGGCTTATCAGTCCTTTGCATGCTCAGCAGCAATGTGCAGGAAAGCTGCCCCTGTCAAGGTGGCAGCAGGAGGCAGAGAACAGAAAGGCAAATACTCTGGAGAGAGACCCATTCTACCAGGGCGGGCCCCCAGGGCCAACTTCTTCTGACCAGGCCCAGCCTCCTGACCTAAATTTAGTGATAGTGCCCCATTATTCAATCATCCTTTAAAAGCCTTCCGTTTGAGCTGGGCGTGGTGGTGCTTATCTGTAATCCCAGACAAGCACTTGGGAGGCTGAGGCAGGAGGATTGGTGTGAGTTTGAGACCAGCCTGGGCTACAAAAGTGAGCCCAAGGCCAGCCTGAACTGCATAGTGAGACCCTGTCTCAAAAAGACAAAAAAAAAAAAAAAAAAAAAAAAAGCCTTGCCTTTGAGTGTGTGAGGTTTTAGAAGGACTTCCAAATATAAACCAGAATAGGGGAAATACAACAGGCACAGAATAAGGGCATTCTACAGTGACACTTCTTCTGGGGTAGGAGTCAAGACATGGTAAAATGTTCATGGAGAATTCCAAAGATCTACTTTATATTGGCTAGGTACTATGTAATGCGCTCAGGCCCCATGGGTGCTAGGGGTAGAGCTAAGGAAAGAAGGTGGTTGTGATAAGTCTTTTTTCTATTTTTCTCTTCTCTGTCTTGCAGGGGTTAACTCTTTCATGGTTTACATGGCCTACAAGGATTTGTACCAAGTGTCCAACACGGAGGTAACAACCCCTGTGCGATGTGGTTTGGGTTATCTGATGGATTTCCTCTTGCTGCTGAGTATTTTGGCCCCTGTAACATGAGTCACTGTGGTCAGTGCAGAAGACCACTGGGCCGTTTCTCAAAGCTCTTGCTGTCCCCATAACTTTGCAACGGGCAGGGTGCCACTGGCCAGGCAGACAGGGAGCTGGAATTTCCACTAGTAGCAACTTTCTCAAAGGATAAGAAGAAGGGCAAGCCTAAGTCTTCGTCTACAAACAAGTTCCTAGCCCCTTGTAAGCTGAGAGAAAGCGTGGATTCCCTGCCTTATCTGCTCAAGAGGACCTGCTGCTTCAGGGAATAGTTGTTCCAGCTTGCCTGTGACTCTGCTTAGAATATCATGGCATGTGTCTGTTTTGGGCAAACCTCAAATTAGCAGAGGAAATGCAGATAATTAATTCCTATGCCCCTTGCTTAGGAGATGAAGATTGGTTCAAATGTAGGGTTTTAGCTTTTGTGTCAGCTTTGACCTGGCTGTACTGGCTTTCTGGAGCACCTCTTCCAAACGATTCTGATGTATCTCAGCTCAGTGGGAAATGATTCATTAAAAGTAGGTTCCTAAGGGCCAGCCAAATGGCTCAGTGGATTAAAGCACCTGCAAGCAGGCACAGGGGCCTGGTGTTTGATCCCCTGGCCTGCAGTGCCGGCCCCTGATCCTGGGATGTGCTGAGATGGCAATTGAGACTGGGAGTGGTGGTGTGCACCTGTAATCCCAGCTCTTGGGAGGCTGTAAACAGACAGATCATTATGAGTCTGATCTAGTAGTGAGACTCTAAACACCCTGTGCCTGTAGACCCTTCCCTAAAAAAAAAAAAAAAAGAAAAAAGGGGGTTTCTGACCCTGAGGGCTCACTCACCGGTGCTTTGTTAGATTCTGGTCCTGTTTGTCTAGGAGTTGCACCAGGATCTTCAGTGGACACATCACCCAGAGTTTCTTTGGACTACACTCCTCTTTGTCATGCACATTTTAGTCTATTTCTGGGCTAGTCATGGATTTCTCCAGGTTCATTCCATTTGTTTTAGCTTTAGTTTTAGTAATTGGCTTTCAAGTGAGGTGACTAAAAGTGGCTGGGAAGGTGACTCAAATTCATTTCTATTTCAGCTCTATGAGATCTTCACCTGCCTCGGAGAATTAGGGGCCATTGCCCAAGTTCATGCTGAGAATGGAGACATCATTGCCCAGGTAACATCATGTAGTCCTCAGCATGTGCTTTCTATCTCATTTCTTCATGGTTGCATGAGCTCTCGTTATGTGGAAGGTGCTAAGTTAAGGACAGAACTAGCCTTAAAGAACCTCACAGTCTATCCGGAGGGAAAAAAGAAGGAGAAATGGAGACAAGCAAGGAGAAACTACACGACGCTGTGAAACAGGAAGAAGTCTGGCCATCCCAAGACCAGACGTGATGTCTTGGAGGAGGAAGCTTCCTTAATGGTCCAGTTAGTGGGAAAGCAGGGAAAGCAGTGGTGATCTCTGAAAATGAGTCAAAGCTACATGACATTCTCTGTCCTGGAGGAAAACCCAAGATAGCATTTCTCAGAAGCCAGAAATCTGATCCACATCTGTAGAAATCACACCCTTAGATAATAAAGAACTTAGGTCTTGTGGGGATCGGGCTGGTTTCCTAGAAATCATATTGAGAAACATGAGGAAAGCATGATGAAAGCCAGGGCCCCAAGGCCCAAAGAGATCATTTGTATGGCAGCAGAAAGCAGTCTCCTCTCCATCTCCTGGGCCACCTAATGGGGGAGATGTGCACACAGATGTGTCCTGGGCAGGGCTGTGCTTATCTCACAGACATTCAGCACTGGCCTCTGCTAGAAGGAGATAACCAGTAAAACAGAAAGGGAGCTGCCTTAGTTCACTTGATAGCATTAGTTACCAGAAACAACCTTCATTTTTTTTAGCATACCCTGAGTGATTTCTGCCATACGTGAGGCTCTGGGGCAAGCAGAAACAGACGCATGCCACAGTTGGCAATGCTCCGGCTGTGCCTTCACTGCAGAAATTGCCCAGGCCTTGGTGGCAGCAGTCAGCAGGGGTGTGGGATTCATGGAGAGGCTGACCCTTGTCTCAGAGCCGTGAGCTCCCTAATAGCAGGTACTTTTAGTTAAGCACTTACTACACCTGCCAGGCCCTGGGGGAGGCTCTGGAGTGTTGTCACTTAGCCCTCTTCCAACCTTTAAAGGTGCCATTATCCTCCTTGTTCTGTAGATCAGAGCTTTGGGGTCCTGGGGATTGTGTCTCACTCCAAAATCACAGCAAATGGCCGGGAAGACCAGATCTTACTCCTAAGGGCTTGTGCCTCAGAGGGCACCTTTACCGAGAAATGGAGTATGTGGGGTCCCTTCCTCAAGCCCAGCTGCAGGCCCCTGGGGACACAGTGCTCAGCAGTGCAGGACTCCCACTGCTGAAGTGAGCACTTTTCTCTTTCATATGACCCCGGAGGCTAATTAGTCAGGCCCCAGGTGGTACCTTCTCCCACATGTTGCACGCACCCAGACATAAGGAAAGCATTTTCCCCAGAGGGCCCAAGGGCCTACGGTGTCAGAGCTGCACATCCCTCCCTTCTCCAAGGTTCTGTTCAGCAACCAGAGCTCCAGCCTCTTCAGCTGCCCTCGAAGCCCAGCTCCCTGACCCCCACTCTAAAGGCGAGGGGACTCCAAGACAGAGCCCCTCCCCCATCGAGTGTTCTTCAGTCCCCTCCACCCCCAGTTTTCCCCTGCCCCAAGATCTGCGCTGTCAGGAGAATAATAAGGGCATTATTCCATTTGGATGAGTTTCTTGCGTGTGTTTATTAAATTCAGCTTGAGCAGAAAGATTTTATCACAGTGTCTAAGGGAAGGCAGCTGCTGTTCTTCACATTTCTTGCTACATTTCTGCTAAAGTGACTAAAGAGCCATAAGAAATTTCTTCCTTTGAATACAAAGAAGAGCAGTTTTCAGGCCTTTCAAGTAAACAAGGTAGTGTGAGGGCACAACATCTCTTGGCATTTATTTAATAAGAGTTTTTAGTTTTTATTAGTACATGTTTGGGATACAAGATGAGTATGCTCATGGTGGATGTTTGGTAGAGGTACCTAACGCGTCTGTGTACATGAGCATCGTGTTATTTTTAGTCTTGCAACTGTAAGAAAACCATAGAATTTAGAATAAGTCTTCCCAAGAATTGTGAGTTACAAGCACTGGATTTTTCTGATTCCACATATTCGGAATCAAGAGCTCAGTAGCTGAGTACAGTACAGTGTATCTGAAGATGCATCCCAGCTGGGGATGTTGACACACATTTGTAATGTGAGTACTCACATTCAAGCCTAGTCTAGGCAGCTTAGGGAGACAGTCTCAAGAAATAGCAGGAGAGGAGGAGCTCGGTACAAAGGCCCCAGCTTCAATCTCAGCCTCCCAGCAGCACTACAATGCAGGAAAATACATCCCTAGGAATTGCGTTTGTAAGCCGCTGCTCGAGCTAGCTTTTCTCTGTGTATTTTAAAGATGCGTATGTGCAAAGGAGAAGTGAGTGCGATATAAGACAAAAGCATTACTGTCATCAACCTCAAACTTTGTGTGATGTAATGTGCTTCAGATGGACACTCACTAAAATTGGGAAAAAAATGTTCTACTAACGTCTGAGTAACTGAGGACAGTGCGAATGACAAGTGGAGGTGCTCTGCAGGAAAGAGCGGCCTCTGACCTTTCATGTAACTTCCTGAGTCTTCCACATACTTTCTTTTTACTCCTTGTTTAGAGATTTTGAGTCGTGAATAACAAAATCATTAAAACGTTCTTTTCCAAGTTGCAACTTTTCTAAAGGTCTCAAAGTTGGCCTGTGAGATGAGGCTCGCTCCAGCTGCACTTCCCTGTAGGCCAGCATACTCCCATCTCATTCAGCTGGCTTGAGGCATGTAGCTTTAGGAATTTCAGGGTGAATGCCCACAAAACTCCAGGTGTGGTGGTTTCAGATCCCTGCCAGTCCCAGCTAGCCCTGTGTGTGTGTGGTGCCCAGCCACTTGCTTCTCCCTGAATGCTGGCCAGAAGTCTGAGGAGCTAAGTGCTTGACCACCGGGGCTGGGCAGGTCAGCTATAGTGTCCATGTTCAGCTAGAGAAAATCTGACCCAAACACTAACTCAGTGCTGTCTGGAGGCATTATTTCATCCAGTTAAACTGTGAATTCATTCGTTTAAACCATAGACTTACAGCACAAAACCCCAGAGGGATTAATGGAAATGTACATTACTAGTTTTTCCCCTTATGCATTCTGATTTGAAAGGACCAGAATGTGCACTGCGATAAGAGCAGCTTAGGTGATTTTGGTGTGGCTGGTGCTTGGACCACACTTTGGGGAATGTTGCATTAAACTGTAAACTCCTGCAGTTCAAGTGCTTATCACAGAGCCTGGTGCGAAGCAGTTACTCGCTACATTTTTTGCATAAGTGAACTTAAGATACACAGATGAACAAATGAACAAGTTAAGCAAATGTGCTTTCACAAGCAGTTGGGTCTGAAAGATTTGGAGAGTGGGTGACCTGGCAGGAATTCTGAGGAACAACACGAACAACAGCTAGAAGTTCTCATAGACCAACTGTCTTACCTTCACTAAAAGGGAGTTACAGGCTGAGGAAGTAGTGCAGCTGCATAAGCGCCTGCCTGGCAAGCGTGAGGTCTTCAGTTAGAACAGATATATAGATCACACTTACATTGCAACTCCAAATATAGAATTAAAGTTTGTTGCATATACATATTATTTTCATCTTTTAAGTGCATGTTTAGATCAAAATGTACTAGTATAATTTTTCCAAATTTAGTTAAGCTTACCTCTTTTTTTTCCCTCCTCATTCTAGGAGCAAAATCGGATGTTGGAAATGGGGATAACTGGCCCAGAAGGCCATGTGCTGAGCAGACCGGAAGAGGTAGGTTACAGGGTGGAGATAAAGGGGGCCAAGGGAGAAAAGGCAGCAGTAGCTTCAGGGGTGCTCATGTTTATCAGCATGTCCAGTGCCACAGTTCCAAACATTTACCCCTCATTTTCCATGTGAACTGTGTCTGCAGTTGGCTTGCTTTGCCAAGCCACATACACATCCCTGAGAGGTAGTGAGAAGGTGGCACACACAGGAGCAGAATAGCTCCTTCAGAGACTTCTGACTGCCCTGAGCTCAAGGACCGGTGGAAATACATTAGAAGGAAATGCAAAGGAGAAACTTACTTCTGACCCCTAATCTTTTGAAGGTAATGCAAGTTGCAGGGAACTCAGCAGATTTATAGTACAGGTGTTAAATTGCTAATTAATGCCTTCATCATTGTGAATCTTGGGGACATTTGTGCTTGCTTTTTTTCTTTATACTATATTTTGAGGTTGGCAATATATTGTTCATATGAATAGGAAGGTAATGGGGTTTTTCATAGCCATTATGCCCATCATTTTGCCTATGATTATATCCAGGTATGAGAATTTCCTGCTTGTCGTATGCGTGGTGATGTACATCTAAAGAGATAATCAAATGTGGCAAGGGACTGATTCCTTGTCTCTGGGTGTCAGTGGCTTCACCTGCTGGCACAGGTCACTGGGCTGGGAATTGGCTGCTCATATGTCTGAGAACAGGTTGGCTCTAGGAGGATAGCCACTCTCTGGCACCAGAGGCCAATCGAAGGCTCTTTGAATCAGTGAAGCAATTCCTGTGGCTCTGTGGTCATTCCAAACCCTACCACAGATAGAAGAAACAGAACCAGAAAAGATTGGGTTCTAGGGCCCAGCTCTGTTAAGAGCCTTTTTAACAAATAAATATGGCACACAGAGAAAAATGTTTCCATGCTAAGGTTGCAAAGAATTTTCACAAACTAAAAGCCTATGCCTAAGAAGTACCAGCAAGAGCCAGCCAGATGGCTCAGTAGATTAAAGCACCTACCTCGGCAGATACAGACACCAGGGTTCAAAGGTCAGTGTGCTGTGCCAGCCCCGCCCCCCGGGGGGCTTGCTGAGATGTGCATTGCAACTGGGCACGGTGGTGCGTGCCTGTGATGGCAGCTCTTGGGAAGCTGAAAAAAGGAGAATCACTGTGAGTCCAATCTACGTAGTGATACCCTATAGACCCTGTACTAAATACATTTTTAAAAATAGAAGCACCAAAAGCCACATAGAACTTGTTAAGCTCCCAGAAACTCCATGTCCAGTGTTATTTTTTGTTGTCATATGAAATACAAAATGAGCTTATATTAAAGTAATTGTCAAGATTGTGTTATAACATTTGGAAAGGTCTGACTTCTTAATAACCCAGGAAGCATACCTGGTAACGTGCCTACTGCCACATTATTTCAGTTGTCTTTACTGCTGCCCCAAGGTAGCTGACGTGTGTTTGCACAGGCAAGGAGGCTGAAGCTCAGCTGATCATGTTTGAAGAACTGGAATGTTGTCTGCAGCATGAGCAGGCCAGAGTGATCCACATTGTTAGTGAATGTTGGCCACTGCGGAGTTGTGCTGGCAAAATAGATTTCAGCAGCAGCCACTGCCAGGGGATTTCAGAACAAAGTCTATTTTTGTTCTTTGGTTTGTTTTTTCAGCCTCCCCCTAACCTATTACTCGCAACCTTTCTGTGATTCCTATCTCCTTTTTAGTAAAAAAAAAAAAAAAAAAAAAAAAGTCAGCCGTAAATCCCTACAACCCTGTAAACCCTTTTGGATGAAGTTGGAGGGTGACGTAACCCTCCAAAGATAGGCATGCTGTGGAAGTGTGGAGCAACTGCAGCACCAGAGGGAGGAGATCAAAGAGGCTATGGCTGAGGTCAGGGGGTGCCGTGTGATCCGCAAAGGTGTGAAGGGGAGCAGGGAGAGCCAGTCGGCCGCTTTTCAGAGCACCCCAAGATACACTATCCAGTGATGCTCTGCAAAGTGGACCTTGAGAGTGAAGCCAGGGTGCAGTGGGCTGGCTGTGTTCAGCGGCACTCAGGGACCCCTCCTGAGTACAGCTTGGGAGGTGGCTCTAGAATCAGTCTGCTAACCCCCAGGCAGGGCTGGTTTGCATTAGATAGCCACTGGGCATCTGCAAGCTGTTCTGGTGTGTTTCTAAGCAGTGGGCTGCACAGGGTAACCAGAAAAAGTCACATTCATACAAAAAGAAGCTGACACTGATCAGATGGAAAGATGCCTAACTCTGGGCACTAGGCTGAATAGGACTGATCTGGGCTGAGTAAACAGATTCATGCTGGTCAGAGACTGATCACCACCTAAACTGTCCTTGACTTGTCCCGGAAGCCAGGTGACTGATGGCAAGAACTACATCACTCAGTCCTAGCAGCCCTGTTTGTCAGGTCATGTCAGTATCTCCACTTTACAGACAAGGAAACTGAGGCAGGTTGTGTGATGTTCTTGATTTGTAAATATGCCATCTGACACACCCTGAATGCTCAGACCCCCCCTATGTTAATAAAGTAGGGAAATCTCATTACTTGTTTCTTGACAAATACATCTTGGTTAGGAAGCCTATTTGAAAACATAATTCTACATGAGGGTGGGATGGAAGAAATCAATAGTAAATGAAGTCTTTATGCTGAGAAGCCTGGAGATTATGTTTATAAGAAACGTTTTCTAGAATTCACCCTCTGTGGGGCCAGTTCTTACTTCAGGACAGCCCTGGAGGGACTGTGATGCCTAATTGCCTTTACCAGTTATTGTACACTTGATGGTATTTTTCTCAGAGCATCTCTCTTGAGACTATTGGGGAGCATGGACCCCCCATTCAAGTACAGCCTATGTGATAGCCACAGAGAGGAGAGAGAAGGCTAAGAACTCTAGGGGACAGTGAGAGTGCTAAGTCCGTGTTAGGGGTTGTTCTCAGACCCAGCCCTATGCTATGTTTGTCTTACCTGTTTTAGCCAAGAGGGATAAAGGCACTGAAGAGCTAAGAAAAGCAGAGGGTTAGGAGGTGATGGATCTGAGATGCAGGTGCAGGTGTCTAATTCCAGGTTGTATTTCTTGCAGCTGGAAGCTGAGGCTGTGTTCCGAGCCATCACCATTGCCAGCCAAACCAACTGCCCCCTGTACATCACAAAGGTCATGAGCAAGAGTGCAGCGGATCTCATCTCACAAGCCAGGAAAAAAGGTAATGGCTGTGCTTGAAGCCCCTGCCACACTCTCTGGTCCTTTTCCTCCCTGGCTGCCTGTAGAGTATAAATGGTGTATGTTTTGCTCACTGCCTTGCTCACTCAGCACGCACTCAGGATCAAGATTCTCCACTCTGCGGCTCGGGAAGGCTCTGCGGCTTGCCTAGGATGACACAGCCTGCACAGATTACTCTGAGATAGGATGCGTCTTCGCTCCTCCATGCAACCTTTCATTTCCAGCTCACATTGTTTGAGCTTTATAAATCGGCACACTAGTCATGATCACTGGGAATGCCAAAGTCAAACATCCAGCCCAAACTAGCTTAAACAAGCAAATAGAAGCCAGTGATTGGTTGTGAGTATTCGTGCTTGGCCTCCCTTAGGGCTTGTAACAAAGGTGTCTGTCACTCTTGTTCCATTCTTGGCTCTCTTTCCTCCCTGGGGGCTTTACTGTCATTGAGAACAGTGATGAGGACAGAGGCCAGGAGCACTGGAACTGCCTTTGCATGGGTCACCTGCTCGTCCCTGAGCTAAGCACTGTGCTGGGGACGATGGTGCAGTCGAGCCAGGGCTGTGGGCAGGACACAGCGCAGGGTCATGCCAGCAGACCACAAAGGTTAGCATGGATTATCTTGGAAGCTGGGAAGAATGGATCTTCCAAAGATGCCCACCACTGGGGCCTTCACAGCACAAGCCCTGGGCGCCCACCCTGCCTTCTGCTTCCTTCTTTCACTGCTGTTAACCTGACCCTCTGCTCCCTAGTTGAGCTCAGCTAAAGTTTACTCCCATTTTTGAGCTTTCGTCCCTCATTTTGGTTCTTGTCCTCAGAGGCTAATGGGTTCAACTCTGTGAGTCAAGTGGGCAGTGTGGTTGAGAAACTGGAGATGGCAGCTGTGCATGCATCTGGGCGTGAAGGAAAATTGGTGGGGCCAGTTGCGCCATCAGGACTGCTGTGTGTTGGAAGCCAGCCTGGCGCTGCAGACGCCAAGATGCGGGCTCATCTGCCAGACCAGCCTGGGAAATTCCACATGTTGGTAGCTATGCGCAATAATAGCTCCAGCTGACCCTGCCGGCTGTTTTGTCAGCTGCAGGGCCTTCTGACCAAGGGCTACCCTTTCCTAATCAGAGGGGAATCTTCCTAACTGCCTAGGTCCTCTACCCTCACCATATTCATGGTAGGCTGTTACTTCCTCTCTCAGCACTTAAGTACCTCAACTGACATGGCAGGGTTGCTCTACTGGGCATGAATCATTGTGTGAGAACCAAGAAAGCAGTGTTCGTTACCCATTTTTGGGGTAAGGAAATGGGGGAGGGGTTGTGCAGGGACCACACCCCTCCCTGAACCCACATCCTTTGAGCCAGGACCCCCAATAATACTCAACGTGTGCTGGTAGCTGCATCGTGCCAGAAACCGACCCCCAGCATGACCTGCGATCTCTGAGGGTGGGTTGTTTTAGTGAAATGCTCATCTTATTTCGAAGTTCACAGAGTGGGGCTGGTGAGATGGCTCAGTGGACTAAAGTGCCTGCTTAGGCAAGTTTAGCCACGTGCAGATACCACGGGTTCGACCCCTGGTACCACGTACCTCGCTGGGCTGAGCTGGATTAAGCGGGGCAGAGTCCAGGAAGAGTCTGAGCATAGTGGTGTAGGCCTAGTACTAGGGAGGCTGAAAGCAGGAGGATCACCATAGGTCTGAGCTGCATAGTGAGACCCTGCAATAATCAAATGCATAAAAACAAAAGTTTACAGAGAAAAATTCTTCCCTTTAGCCTTCTGGCTCATGACTCCCTGGCAGAAAGACCTAGTGCAGCTGTATCTTCAGGGTGGAGGGATGTTTTCTTTCCATGATGAAAAACTGGCTGCAGAGATTGAAGCCAGCAAACATCTCAGTCTGTCATTCTTGGGGCAGGGGTCCAGAGCATCCCCAGCAGGAAGCCAATGCAGCAGGACTATGCTTTCCTCTGGGCCATGTCTCTGCTTAGCTCCAGAGGAAAGCAGTGACCTTTGATCTGAGAATAACTGCAGAGCTGCTCGAATTTGGCTTGGAGAGCCTCAGTCTAGTGAGGAACAAGGCAATGCCCAGCACTGCCTGCGGGACTCCCAGGAAGCAGTAAGGCATATCATGGGGGCCTTCTTGTCATTCTGTTTCAGATGCTTGACTCGGGTCTCCCAGCTATGTGGCCTAGCGCTCAAGCCCACATACAAGGATAGTGTTTGCTTTCAGCTCTGCCAGGCGGCACCCAGGCTAGAGGGACTGGCCATCCACTTTAGGGTTGTCTTCCTTTGAATAGTAGTTGAGTGCCTGCCTTGGCTCTCTTTTTCTGTATTTCTTTGTGGCCTTGGATACTTTAGTTTGGGAAATATTTTTGGCGAGCCTGAAATCCTCATCAGTTACAGGATAGGTTTTGTTACCACCTCCTGGTAAAGCAGGGCTGCCACAGGGGAATTTTTGCCAGGGCTTCTTTCTTTTGTCTATGGCTAGCATCACTGATCAGTCAGAAGTCTTTTCTAGAGAGACAGGAAGCATTATTGGAATTCCGATTAGTTGCCAACTGAATGGAGTTGAAAAAAGGTGAAACGTCTGGATAATCCTGCCCTAGAGACTCTTGGAGCTTGACCTGGATGAACCTGGACAGTGGAGCACCAAGGACCAACCTAAAGGAGCCCAAGCTGTGCAGGGCATCCTTGACCCACCACCAGCTGGACACCAGCTACTTTCTGAGGCAGCAGTTGCCTTCTGTGTCGCCATCCCTCCTCACAAAGATGCTCAGCATGAGCTTAGCTCAGTGCCCTGTCCTGTGTCCTCTCTCACCTCTCTTCACTTAAGCCCCTGATTCCTGACAGAGAAACCAAGTAGCCAGCCTCACCTTTGATATACCCAGGCTCCTTAAGCAACTCACTTTTTGCTTTAGGTTAAGAAGCAAAAAAATGCTAGAAAGGGTCCTGAGCACCTCTGAATGGATTTCACTTTGTGGAACCAAGATGTGTCTGTGTATCAGAAGGATCTTAAAATTCCCAGGGATGGGAGGTATTCCCAGGACTTCAGCGCTTACCATGGAATCAGCACTCACTGAGCACCTGCTGTGTGCCAGACTTCTTTTTCTCTTTTGCTCGGCCCTTTCATTTCTCAAGCCTCAC